>PVHP010015210.1:0-38839 GCA_004024765.1 Zapus hudsonius
CTCCGACAGAAAATGCCAGGAGCACTCCTGGCAAAGCCACTGGTTTAATTCAGATGTTCAATATTTTCAGGAGGGTCAAGCGCTCAAGGCCTGATGTTTTGTCCTTTGAGTGAAACTAGTTCAAATAAAAAGGAGATAATCAGGAGCCCCAACCTGGGATGTGCTTCAATGCTGATGGGGTGAGAGGTCCCCATTTCCCAGGAAATCACTGTTCCAGCTCTGAGGCTCTGAGAAAGAATCTGAAGTGTGGGTAATTTCATTATGCAAAAGGAAACTTAGAAAAACTCTTCTTCCTAGGAAATTGAGGGCTGATCTAAGATTGTTTAAGTTGGAAGTCTCTTACCAACATTTTTATGTTTAAAACTTCTTGATTTATATGTATAACTTGCATATATAGATGGTGGAAAGTGTGATATTTCAATATGTATATTTAGTGTATGCTGATCAGATCCAGTCTCCTGCCCCTATACCGTCCCTACCTTTAATAATCACTATGTCACACTCAGGCTAACTTTATTTTTTTAGTATCCACTTTTAAGAGAGAATGTATGGTGTTTGTCTTTCTCTGTGTGGTTTACTTAATTTTACATAATTTTCTTCCACATTTGTCCATTTGGCTGCGAATGAAGGGATTTCATTCTTCATTATTGCTGACTGATACTCTGTTATAAATGTGCTTCACATGTATCCACTCATTCAATGATGAGAGATTAAAGTCACACATATTGGGCTTGCAGCAATCTCTTTGGTATGCTGCATTCTTCTCATTTGGATACCTACTCAGGTGTAGGACAGCGAGGTTATAGGGAAGAGCTATTTGGAGCTTTTTAAGGATCTTCCCTACTGTGTTGGCTTCACTAATTTACTTTCCCACCAGCAGTGTATGAGAGTTTCGTTTCCTCCACATCCTTCCCAGCATCTGTCATTTTTTGTTTTACTTTTGAAATAGCCATTCTATCTGAGGTGAGATGGTAATGCTTTTGAACAGTTTTTCATGTACTTCTTGGCCATCTGCATTTCTTTTTTCTGTCTAGTCAGATCATTTCACCTCTTTGAAAACCAGATTATATCTTATTTACTTTTGTGTTGCTTTGACAGAATGCCTGATATAAACAACATAAAGAAGGAAAGATTTATTGGTCCAAAGTTTTAGAGGTGTTAGTCCATCATAACAGAAGAATGTGGCTGAACAGAGCTGTTCATTCCGAGGAATCCAGGAAGGAGAGAGAAGAGGGAGGGGGCGGGGACAAGATACCCTCATGGGCCCACCACTAGTGATCTACTTCCTCCAGTTACCCTCTAAAAGTTTCCAAAACTCCCCAAAATAGCTCCACCAGTTGGGGACCTAGGCACATGAGATTATGGGTGACATTGCATATTCAAACAAGATTCAAATAAGATTACTTATTTGTCATGGTTTGATACAGGTGTCCCCCACAAACAATTGAATGTGTTCTGATAGATAGATCCTCAGCTGATGACAATTCGGGAATTATAACCTCACTAGAGCTGTGTTGTTGGGGTGGGCTTATGGGGGTTATAAGCCCCCTTGCCAGTGTTTGGCACACCTTCCTGCTGCTGTTTGCAGTGCTGTGGCAGAGGTGATGTCCAGCCCTCTGCTCATGCCATCGTTTCCCCTGCCAGAATGGAGTCTCCCCTCGAGTCCGTAAGCCAAATAAACCCATTCCTCTACAAGCCGCTTTTGTTTGGGTTCTTCCTGTGCAGCAACTAGAAAGCTGACTGCAACATTATTTTATTATTAAGTTTAAGTATTCACACACATAGAAGATAGATATTAACCTATGTCAAGTGATCAATTGACATATATTTTCTCCCATTCTCTAGCTTGTTTCTTCATCTTCTTGTTTGCTTAGCCCTTCAGAGAATTTCCAGTTTGTTGCAATCCCATTTTTTCCATTCTTGCTGTTTCTTGTGCTTTTGGGGTCATATCCAAAAAAATCTATTGCTTACAGTGATGCCCTAACATATCATCAACAATTTTGTCTGTCTCCAGTTTCCTCAGCTTAGACAAGGTGATTTTCCAGTGAAGAAGCAGTGCAGACTACCTGTCACACAGAGAAGGAGGTGGTGTCCTTTCCATGGGTTTCCTATGCTCATGTGGTGATTAACCTTGATGGAGTTAAGACTTATAGTGGAAACAAATTTCTGCGCATGTCTGTGGTTCTAGATTCTAGAATAGGTTAAAGAAGGTGGGAAGACCCACCCTAAATGTGGGCGGCACTATTCCTTAGGTTTGAGAGTCCCAGATTGTACCAGTAGGAGAAAGCTAATCGGGCAAGAGCATTTATCACTCTTCTAGGCTGCAAAGGCGATGAGACTAGCTGCTTCTTGCCTCTGATGCCTTCCCTGACAGGAGGGACTGTTTCCCCTAAACTGTAAGCCAAAGCAAGTGCTTCCTCCTTTAAATTGCTTCTTTTTTTTTCTCAGAATATTTTTATTATTTGCAAGCAGAGGGAGATAGAAGAGAGACATACAGAGAGAATGGGTACATCAGGGCCTCCAGCTGCTGCAAATGAACTCTAGACACATGCACCACTTTGTGCATCTGGCTTTATGTGTGTACTGAGGAATCAAACCCTGGTCATTAAGCTCTGCTGGAAAGCATCTTAACCACTGAGCCATCTTGTCAGCTCGAGATTGTTTCTTATCAGGTATCTTGTCACAGCAATAAGAAAAGTGACTAGTACAGCTAATGATCAGGAATGGGTGGACACCGGGTGTTTTCTGGGTATTAAGGAGCAAGTCCATACATAGGTCCTCTGGAGAGAATCTGGTCATGGGGCTCCATGTGGTACAAGTGAGGTTTACATCCTGAAAGACTTGTTTTATTTCCATATTACCTCATAGAAACAGAGCTGACACTGTGTCCTCTCAAGCTATGTCCTAGAGGAGTGGTCCTTGGAAGGTTAACAACAGGGTTCCTGTGGTGGCTTGGATCCAATGTCCCCTATAAACTCATGTGTTTTGAGCACTTGGTCCCCAGCTGGTGGCAGTTTTGGAGGTGGAACCTTACTGGAGCAGGTATGTTGCTAGGGGTGCTGTTTGGGATGTTAGAACCCAACTTTCCCTTTGATAGAGCTCTACCCACTCTCTTGCTACTATCTTCCACCTGCTGTGGCAAGAAGTAATGCCCAGCCTCTGTTCTACCACTCTTTCCCTGCTGTGCTGAAACTTTCCCTCAGGAATGTAAGCTAAAATAAACTATTTCCTCCTATTAGCTGTTTTTGAAAATAATTTTATTATTAAGTAGAAACTTGCTATGCACAAATCTTGTGTTGGTACCTCCATTTCCCTCCTCTCTGCTCCCATTCCATTGAGGGCCCTCCTTCCTCAGTGGGATTGCTGCTGTGCTCTGTGGGATTGAGGGCTATGTGATGTGTGAGCAGCAGTCAGTCATGGGGTGGGGCAATGCCTCTGGATATTCCTCCACCATGGCTCTTACAATCTTTCTACTCCCTCTTCTGAAAAGTTCTCTGAAGTCATGGTGGGTAAATTTTAAGTCTACTTTAGTGTTGACCTCTTAGCAGCATCTAGATATCTGTATTGGAACGTTTTGAGTATCCTTGGTGTCTGTCTTCTTCACCCTGGTGCAGGTTGTCAGGCTCGCTGTGGGAGCAGCATTCTTGCTCATCTCTTCCCTTCCTCTGTGGTTTCACCTGGGCTCTAGCTGATGTGCTAGGAGTGGTTCATCTCCTGCTAGAGAGTCTGCTATCATTTCTGGTCTTATTGGTAGAATTACATTGTCTACAGTTCTTGCTGCCTTCTGAAAGATAAAAGCAGATTCTCCAGGTTAAATGGGGCAACACTCTTTATTTGGTGAGATTATAAAGGATGTAGCCTCTCTTTAGGCCCATGGTTAGTGGAAGCTTCCCCTTTGAAGTCCAAATTCTTGATCTCCATGGGAGTTTGGTTTGGATACCAGTTCCAGCTATGGGTTCCTTGCCACTGAGTGGATCTCTTAGCCAACTAGAGAGCCCTTGACTATCCATCCAGGCTGAGTGCCACTATTGCACAGGTGTGCACATCTTGTCATGCTGGTTTCTGTCATATAGCAGTATCCCCTGCTTTCTTGAATCATTGGTGGCATATTAACCCTGGAAGCTCATGTAGGACTTTCCATCACTCTAAGGGCTAACCATCTGGGAACTGGCTTCCTACCAGATTCCAGTTATGAGTCTGGATGTTGTGAGTTGGCAGCCTGTGGTGTCTTCAGCAAAAGGGTCTATGTTTTACCTCAGGTGGTTAATCAAGTACTTTGACGACCTTGTAGGTCTCTCCATTAGGCCTCTCTGGAGCTCTAGGAACAGGCCAACACACACACACACACACACACACACACACACACACACACACACACACTGTCTAAAAGAGGGTAATTTGGAGAAAGCAGAGACCACTGATACAAAATGCAGTCTGTAGCCATGAGAAAGCTGAACACACTTCTTTCTTGGAGAGATCAATGGACCAAGAAATGATCACTGTGCAATAGAGATGCCAAAACCTTGTGGGGAGGGGTGTAATCAACAGCTTTTAAATTGGCCAAGAAATCCACTCAGTGATAAGGAACCCTTAACTGGAATTGGGACTCAGGGCAAAATCCGACAGGAACCAAAAACTGGGGCTCCAAAAAGAAATCCCCATTACCAGAGAACTACAGAGATGCTAATCTCAATAGAATTTTGCCAAATTAGAAATGTGTATCTCAGTTAACCTATACTGATCTCACTCTCCGATGGAGATTCTGTTTGTATTTTTCAGAAGGCAGTGAGAGAGCTGTGGTCATTCCAACTTCACTGAAGAATTGCAGGTCAAAGGCTGATATCCCAGCAAGAGATGAACCATCCCAGGCCTATCATGTAGCCCCAAGTGAAACACTTAAGACAGTGGTGGGGCAAGAAAGAGACCTATAACCACAGCCAATTAGTCATCCCAGGATAAGTCAGCAAGACAGACACCAACGACTTCCAACACAACTTAAAGTAGAAGCACAGAGACTCTTAAGTTCACAACAACAACAATGAAAACAGATTTAAAACTCACCCTCCATGACTCAGGGAACTGAGCAGAAGAGGGGGCAGAAAGATTGTAAGAGCCATGGTGGGGGAGAATATCCAGACATTGCCCCATTTAGCTACAATTCATAAAGGGGGGTCAACCTTGATGCCTCCTGTGCTATCCATAACCCCTTGCCACATGGATTGATCCAGTGTGCCCACCGAGGAGGATACCCAGTGGATTGGGAACAGAGGGAGGGAAATGGGGGTACCATTATAAGACTTGCTCATACAGTGTATCTAACTATTAACAATAATATGGAAATTTTTTGAGTAAGAAAAAAAAAGAAAAAAATAAAAGAGGGTAATTGATTAATAACGTCTTTCAACCAGAAAATGGGCATCTTCAGTCCAATTCAGGTGGTAGCAACCTCAGGACCTGAATAAAAGATGTGGTAAGATTCAGAGACAGAAGGGAAAGATGGGCCAGTGATAGCAGAGACAATCACATACCTAGATATGAATAATGAAAGAGAGTCACAGAGACTCAGATACAGGGAGAACACAGAAGTCAGATAAACACGGTCATTTGCAGTCCATTTTCCAAATGGATGGCTCTCGAACAGATCACACTCAGAGAAGTCACACAAGAACAGATTAGACAAATGCCACATATTCTCCCTCATATGTGGTTCCTAACTAGAATCAACTTGAATTGCAAGCAAACCTGACAACTCAAGAGACAGAATATAGAGATGGAAGGGCTTGGGAGGGGACAATGGGGGGTGAGATATACACAAAACTGAATCCAAGATGGATTGGTAACATAGAGTCCTTACTCTTGGTCAGTAGGCTAAAAGGTATATATGGGTATTGTCTGGTAAGAAGGCCCTGAACAGGGTGGGATGAAGCCTAACCCTAAAATGTTTGGCTCTGGCTAGGAACTCTCAGTACCAGAAAGCGGTTGTCTCAGCAGTATGGAAACAACTGCAACAGCTTCCCATTAAATCATGCCTTTAAAGATGGAGGAGCAATCTTTAGCACATGGAGGAGTCAAGACAGCTTAATTATTGCTACACAAATACCACACTTAAAAAGGTAAGATTTAGGGAATTACACTTTCATGCGTAAATTTTCTTACTGGCTAGCTATAGTATACAGAAGCAACGAGTGATAATTTCACAAAATGAACTTCTTTATTAAGTCATACATGTACATTAATTAGTTTTAGTATAAACAGTTAAAATGAACCATGAAATTAGAACAAGATTTAAGTAACCATTTTATTTATTTAGTAGTTGCACTCACAGAACAGAAAGAATTAGGTGAGGCTGGAGTTGTAGCTTAGAGATAGAGCACTTGCCTTGTATGTCCAAAGCCCCGAGTCTGATCCCCAGCACTGCTAAATTAAACAAACAAACAGATAAAAATATAGACTAAACAGAAGATAGCTTAAAACAAAAAACAGAAACACGCAAACAAACTTATAACTTAAAACAAGAAATAATAAGCTTTTAAAACCAAATTGCAAAATTATTTATTTATTTGTTTATTTAACTGTTATGAACCTTGGATTTGTAGGTCTGGTCTTACCTACTATGATATTGTGCACTTAAACTATAGAGAGATACTTTATAATCTAGAGGAAGTCCAGGGACTTGGTACTTAAGAATCTTAAAGTCTGAGATGAAGTTGGGCAAGGCCTTTTAGAAAATTAACACAGTAATTGTACTTACTTAAGTGGTACCGTGTGATGCTTTGACTCACGCATAGGTTTAGGTTGATCAAATTAGGGTAATGAACATATCTACCACATTGAACTTTATCGTTTCTTTATGTTCTTCTAGCTGTTTTGAGATATACAATGCAATGCATGATTATCAACTATGCAGAGAGACAGTAGTCAATTCCTACAGGGTTATCTCTGGGAGCTCATTATGTGCATGAATACATATAGCACTGCTGAAGTTTTAAGCCTAGGATGATGTATTAGTTACTTGACTCATTACTGTGATGATGCAATTCAGGGAGGAAGGGTTTATTTTGGTTTACATTATGAGGGGACACAGTCCATCATGGTCAGGAAGGCACTGTAGGAGTGTGAGGTGGTTGCTCATATTACCACAGTTAGGAGAGAGAGAGAGAGGAGAGAGAGAGAGAGAGAGAGAGAGAGAGAGAGAGAGAGAGAGAGAGAAGTAAGACGGGGCTAGCAACCCCTCTCCCAACCCAGAGACTCTCGTTTTCTACCGAGTTTACACCTCCTAAATGTTCCATAAATCTAAAAGTACACCAACAGCTGGGACCAACTGTTCAAACATGTGAGGACATTTCATATTCAAACTATAAGAGATTACCAGAGAGTTTATTGCCCCAGCCAGGCCACTTTTGAACAAAAGAGGAGGCTCTTAATAATTAAATGGGGATATGGCAGTTTGAATAAGGTATCCCCCATAACCTTATGTGCTTAATGCTTGCTTCCCAGCTGGTGGCAATGTGGGAAGTGGAGCCTTGCTGGAGAGGTGTGTTCCTGGGGTAGACAATGAGATTTATTAATCCATAGCTTGCCAGTGTTAGTTTGCTCACTTTCCTGCTGTTGCTGTCTACTTGATGTTGGCTAGGAGATGATATACAGTGTTATTGAGCTTTCCCTCGAGACTGTGAGCCAAAATAAGAAAAAGGAAATAACTTTCCTCCCATCAGCTGATTTTGGTTGGGTGCTTTTTCTCAGCAAGAGAAGGTAACTGCAACAGGGGATGACAGGCACCTCCTGGGAGCATGGAATGATCTTCCTGTAGATTGGATACCAGCCAAACTATGGCCTCTTCTTTCTTTGCCTTTGTCTCAATAACTGTAACTGTATAATGCTATTAAATATAATTTTGTTTTGCATATATATATGTGTGTGTTTGTATATGTGCACAAGTAGACATGTGCGTGCATGTGTGTGAGTCATAGAACATCATTGAGTGCAGCTCCTCAGGAATGCTATCTACCTACTTTTGAGACAAGGTCTTTCATTGGCCTGGAACTCACTTCATCAGGCTAGCCTCAAGGATCTCCCTGCCTCTGCCTCCCCAGTGTTGGGGTTAAAAGCACTTGCTATGGCACCTGGTATTTAAAAAAATAAATTTGTGTTTATGGACATTCACATGCCATTGTGGACATATGGAGGTCTGAGGATGACCTTGGCTCTTTTCCCTCTTCATCCATCCTGCTTAAGAGACGGTCCCCCTTGATATTTTTGTTTTGCTGCTTCAATTTATGTGCCAGTTTAAATGTCCTGGGGAATGTCTGGAGTCTCCTGGCTCTGTCTCTCATTGCCATGGGCATGCTGGGATCACAGATGCACACAATGCTGTGTCTGGCTTGATGTGGATGCTTGGGAGTTGAACTTGGGCCAGCAGGTTTGCAAGCAAGAACCTTTAACCATTGAGCATCTCCCTGCCCGCACCTGACATTTTAAAATATGGATTCTGGCAATCAAACTTAGGTCCTCATTCTTGCAAGGCAAGCCTTTACTCACGGAGTTATGTCTCCAATATTCTAAAAATCTATTTTTATTTTTGACATGTTCATACATGTATATATGTATCTTGATTATTCTCTCCTCCTCAACTACCCTATTTTATCCCCCTCCCTTCTTCTCTCAGAAAAAACCTTCTTTTTCCCAATTAATCCTCATCCTACATTTGTGCTTTGATTGGACCCACTGAGGTAAATTAGGGTTGCTTGCATATCATGCGTTTTACTAGAGAATGGGCAATTTACTAATGAGTACTGAAGAACATGACTCCCCCTCTCCCAGCAACTATTAGCTGCTATTAGATACTCTGGAAGGTGTGGAGTCTTATGAACCCTTTCCCCACCCAGGATACAATGGACAGGCTCAGTCTTATGCAGGAAAGCACAGCTGCTATGAGTCCATGAATGTAATGGGCACATCATATCCAGAAACTCACATTTTGCTGTACTCTTTCTGTTACCTCTTTTTTGAGGTTCCCTGAGCCCTGGAAGGAGTGGCTTAGATATTATGTTTAGGCCTAGTCCAGTATTTTTAAATGATGAATTCAATCAGGCTTAAAAATCACAAAAATTGAATCTGCTTTCTCCAAAGACCTAGCTTTGCAGCAGCCTGGCAGGTCTGGATGTTCAGAAGCTGAAGTGGTCTTGCCATGTTTTAGTAAGCGTTAAAACGCTTTCTCCCTGGGAAGAAGTGTTTTGAAGGAAAAGCTAAGGAAAGGCCCCAAGAAGCATTTGATTTCCTGAGCTTTCCATAATCTGCCCAGTCACTTGTGTCCCTTTTCCCTGGTGACAGTCCTGTCAGGAGGGCTACTTTACTTTTCCAGCCCCTGTGTATCATGCCACCCACCAGCCCACACTCTCTCCATCCTCACTGGAGCCTCTGACAAACAAGGTGTTGTGGGTTTTCTCAGCTGAGGGTACTAGGCTCACTGAGGACCCAGAAGGAGCCAGGGTCATAGCAGAGACAGAAGCCAGATCTTATACAAGAAACAAGTGTGTTTCTGCTGCATTTCCCATCGCTTTCTTTGAGGCTTAGTGTGCAACAAAATCAGAACCTCCAGATCACAGGTAACACCCAGAGTGAGCTTGGGAGCGAGGGACATACAAGGACCATCCACAGTGTCTCACCAGTGCCCCCCAAGCAGCCAACAATTCCAGATCCTGAAGACACTTGGGTAATACAGTTGTCCTTTGGTGTCCCTGGAATCTGCATGGAAACCAAAATCCATGGATACTCAGAACCTTATATGCATAGACACTATGCATATCCTAAATTATTGTTACAGTGGTTTTTTATGGGAGGAATGACAAGAACAACTCTTTACATGGTCAGGACAGACATGTTCTGTTTTAAATATGTGTTCTTTTCAGTCATAAAGAACAGTTATACCCATTGCACAAAAATGGATGTACCTAGAGATAATCATATTCAGTGAACTAAGCCAGTCTTGGACAAATATCATCTGTTTTCTCTCATTACATTTCCTAGATTTTTCAAATATTTTTGACCTGAAGCAGCTGGTTTAGTCTTTGGATTCAGAATCTATAGACATGAAGGATGATTTTATATATATAGGGCACACACACACACTCTCACACATAAAAACACACGTATCTACATTTTGTTAAAGCCATTCTCAGATATTTTTAGTTGTTCCAATATAACAAATGAGAATGTTACACAATCACACTGTTGTTGAAGGCTTTCAGGGTAATTTCATTGCACTTTTCCTTTTTTCATGTGTGTGTGTGGTGGGTGGCATGTGTCTATGTGTGAGGGCATGGGTGTGGGAGTGCACAGTGCTGTGTGAGGATACACGTGGAAGCCAAAGGAAGACGCTGTGTGTCTTCTTCAGTCACACTCCTCTTTGTTTTCCTGAGGATGGGTATCTCACTTGAACCCAGGATTCACTCACTCAGCTAGTCCAGGTAGCCAGCTTGCTCAGTTTCCACTTTTTCAAAGCTGTGATTACAGGCAGCCTGCCACACCCTTCTCCAGCATTCATTTGGGTGTTAGGTCAAGCACTTTAACCATAAAGCCATCTCTCTGGCCTGGGTTGTTTCGATTTAAAAACAGAAAAAGGGCTGAAAAGATGGCTCAGCAGTTAAGGTGTTTGCCTGTGAAGCTTGATGACCAGACTTTGATTCCCTAGTACCCATGTAAAGTCAGATGCACAAAGTGGCGTATGCATCTAGAGTTCATTTGCAGCAGCTGGAGGCCCTGATGCGCCCATTCCCTTTCTACTGGGTGTGGTGGTACATACCTATAATCCCAGCACTCAGTAGGCCAATATAGGAGGATACAGGTGAGTTCAAGGCCATCCTGAGACTATATTCCAGGTCAGCCTGGGCTAGAGCTAGACCCTACCTTGTAAGACCAAAACAAACAAACAACAACAACAACAACAAAACCCCAAACCAGAAATAATGACTTTGTCAGGCATTTTTACAGCATCCTCTGCCTGATGCAGATGCCACATATGCCTGTGGATGCAACCACATGGGAATGCAAAACACACAGAGCTTCAGCTGGTGCATTTTGTAAATCTAGTTGTGTGTGTGTGTGTGTGTGTGTGTGTGTGTGTGTGTGTGCCCGCACCCACGTGTGCATTCTTGTGCATGCATATCCACCCGGGACTGGGGAGGCTCCGAATCACAGGAGACCCCTCCAGCTGTCTATTTGGGTGTGAATGGCCACATTATCCCACACGGATGTCAATTTCTATAACACAGTGCTCTGCACATGTGTGATTCCCGGCCCAACATCTTTATTTCTCAGCCACTTGCTTTCAGACTTGGAAAAGTTGCATTTGATGTTGAAAGCTAAGTTCACACCATTCAGGGTATTTAAAAACCTGGCATCTGATACCCGAAGTGTGAAAACAATATCTCTTTCTTCCTTTTTGTGGGTAGCAAATGCTGAGAGAGTTTTTCTTCACTAACTGGGAACAGAGGACACTGACAAAGGGAGATGATGTCTGGGTTGTGCACTTGGAAAGGATCCCTGGTGTTACAGCACAAAATAGTTCATTAACGTTTTGATTTTTTGAAAAGTGACTCAAATTGTCCAAGTGTTCAGTGACAGTTATGATTTTTTGAGAAAAGATGACTCACACAGTCACTAAAAATGAACTTTTTTGAATTCTTAAGCAAATTATATATTCATTTATGTATTTTGAGGCTTATATAACAAAAGAACACACACACACACACTCCGCTTGAACAATCAGAGGTAAAGTCAGACAACAGAACTACAAAACAGGTTACTTCACAGGAATGATTACACTTGGCCTTCTGTTCTGTCCTGATAGCTAAAGCCAATCCTGCAAGGAAAATAAAATCCTTTAAAGAAAAAATCTTGGGCTGGAGAGATGGCTCAGCGGTTAAGGCACTTGCCTCCAGTGCCTAAGGCTCCGAGTTCGATTCCCCAGGACTCACATCAGCCAGACCCACAAGGTGGTGGCCCTGGTGCGCGCTCTCTCTCTCTCTATGTCTCTGTTTGAAAATGAATAAATAAAATATTTCAAAATAAAAAATATTAGGCTGGAGAGATGGCTCAGCGGTTAAGGCACTTGCCTCCAGTGCCTAAGGCCCCTGGGTTCAATTCCCCAGGACCCACATAAGCCAGACCCACAAGGTGGTGGCCCTGGTGCGTGTTCTCTCTCTCTCTCTCTCTCTCTCTCTCTCTCTGCTTGAAAATAAATAAATAAAAATATATTAAAAAAAAAATAAAAAATATTAAAAAAGAAAAAATCTTGCATCTTTATGGAGCATGCACCGTATATTGATTTCCATTATTCCTTAAGCAATGCATATCGCAATTATTTGCGTAGTGTTTACCTTGCATGAGATCTTGCAAGTCATGTAGAGTTTATGTAAAGTAAAGGGCAGGGTGTGCAGAGATTCTGTACAAATGACGCTCTCTTCTGTGGTGTGTTTTAAACCTTGCTTTGATCATAATCCCTTCCCATTACTCTCTTCTTCTAATCCTCTTCTCTCCTCCACCTCCTCCATCATCCTGATATGTTTATTGTCTGGTGGGTATTCTGCAGGTAAGAATAGCCACTGTGAAGTCATGAATGCAACTGTCACCTTGTGTTGGGCTCGTGCATTCCTTCTGCCTCCTCTTCCGCAAGGCCCCTTGAGTCTTGGAGAGTGTGATAGAGACGTCTCAGTGCCGAGCACTCACCTGTCCCCTTTTCTCAGCACTTTGGTGAGCTTTGTGACTCTCCAGTAATTGCTACCATGTGTGAAAAGATGTTTCTCTGCCCCAAATTAGTACAGCACTATTTTGTAGGCATAAACGTAAATATTGAGAGGGCAATTTTATGGGCGCCACATATCTATTTAACCAAAGATCAGCAGTAGCTTCCTCCTTAGGGCCTCTGACCTCCCCAGCCATCGGTTTTTGACTAGATCTTTAGTACCAGACATGAATTCCCTCCTGGGGAGAGAGTGTAACCAGAATTGCTTACAGTTGGTTACCCTCATTACTATACACACTCTCTCTCTTCTTTCCTCCCTTCCTTTCTTTCCTCTCTTTTTCCCTTCCCTTTCTATCATGCTGGGGATGGGACCCAGGCCTTATGCATGCTAGGCAAGGGCTCTAGTAGTCTCTTGCACTGTGAGTCATATTACATGGATCCTTTTACATAGGGGCATATTTTGTTATTGAGGTGTGGGTGTTCTGGAGCCATAGGGGTACAGCTTCTAAGGGAGTGACATTCAAGTTCATTTGAACCCTCTGTTGCACCAGATATTACTTTCTGAGCATTGTGCTGCTGTGTGAGACCCTTCTTTCTTAATTCTTCCTTTCCTTTCCTCTTTCTACATGGGAGCTCCAGCCCACACTAAAGGCTCTCCTCTCCTCCCACACCTATTCTGCTTCCTTTTATGACTCTCCTGTGCTTCCAAGTCCCTCTGACGTGGCATGTGCTTCCAGAGGAACTGCCTGACACACGTGCATGAAAGCACACCTGCCCTGACCCTGGGGTTCTCCAGTTCTGGCCTGCTCCAGGGCATCCTGTAGGCTCTCATTGAGGAGTGAGACTCAGTTGACACCATTCAGTACTTAGTTCCACAAGGCTTATTTTATGTAGCTATTTCAAACCAGCATGTAGACACAAAGCAGAAAAGAATTTGTCAGATTCATTTTTGTTTTTCCCAAAGTGAACTACACAGGCTAATTCCTTTCCACTGAGGAGCCAAAAGAAAACACTTCTTAAGAAAGAAATTCAAGAAAGAACTCCCCTTCTCAAAATGTCTTACAGAAAATAAATTCTGTATTTGCAGAGGCCAAATCTGGATTCATAATGGGCTAAAACTGTAACTATATTTTTTTAGAGTTATAAAAAAGTTCAGAAAAAAGTTAATGAAAGAAGTATAGTCTTCCCAGTGAAATGTTTGGCCCCATTTGCAGTACCAACAGCTATTGCACAGTAGACACAATAGTGTTCCAAGATGTTTTCCCCAGTTCTCACATATTCTATGGTTCAGGCACTGCCAAAGTGGACAGACAAGGACAAGGTAGGGTGTGTCAGCTTTCTATTGCTGTGCCAAGATGCCTGAGATAATCAACTTAAAAGGAGGAAAGGTTGATTTTGACTTATTGTTTCTGAGATTTCAGTCCAAGATCACTTGGCCCTGTTGCTTTTGGGTCTGTGGCCCAGCACAGCAAGAAGTGGGTGGTGGAAGGTGCTCCCCTCATGGGAGCCATGGAGCAGAGAGATAGGAAGTATGTGGTGGAGAAGGGGCTCTCCTCATGGGAGCCATGGAGCAGAGAGATAGGAAGTATGTGGTGGAGAAGGGGCTCTCCTCATGGGAGCCATGGAGCAGAGAGACAGGAAGTGTGTGGTGGAGAAGGTGTTTCCCTCATGGGAGCCATGGAGCAGAAAGAGAGGAATCCCTGAGATTGAGGATCAAACCTGGAACATATGGTCATTTTGGGGGACTCTTATCCAAACCTCAGCAGCAGGGTGCTGCAGCTGAGACCTGTAGACTGCATACTCTTTCATCCCAAATATTGCCCACAAAGGGCTCGATTGTAGTTAGATTTTGAGGGCCTTCTGTCCTCTTGTTACAATCTTTCTTCTTTACAGACAGTACACAATGGACATGACTGTGTTCCCCAAAGTCTGTTACAAACTCAGAACTAATGGGCCAAGTTCCTCTACAGAGCACAGTTAGCTGGCCACTGATCTGGGGCTGTCTGTGACATCAGGAGAGGCAAGCTGGGAACAGGCTCCTGAAGGTCCCTTCTGAGAAGGACACTGATCTCTCAGTCTCATGTTTAGTACTCCACAGAGGGAGGTGGCCTTGCTCTAGTTTCATGTGACAGCTGAGAAAGAACCCCAGGACTGTAGCATCAGCCAAGTTGGCCTCACATCAGATCTCCTGAGTCCCAGGCTTTCATTCTTTTTACCTTTCAGTTCCTTGCTCTGGACTCAGAGTGTGGCCAATTAGCTCACAATGCCCACTGTGCCATCATGGGGTTCATGACCTGTCCCAACCAAGTTGCATTGAAGGAAGCTGTCTCTTCCCCAGCTCTTCTGTTTATGACCAGGCAGAGTCTAAATGACTGTGGTTACCTTGAAGCATGTAACAATTAGGCTAGATTTTCTACAACAGGCCTTTGTGCACAAGCTAGTGAAACACCAATAGAAAAAAAATAACCTTATCACAAATTAAAAGAACAATCTTTAGAAAATAGCTGAAATGTAAGGTTAATTGGAGGCAGAATGTCAAATTAATGCAGCAATGCACCAGGGAGCCTGCCCTGGCCTTTGTGCACAGAACCCATGCCTACAACGAAGGGAAGTGGGGAACGGTGTAATAGGATTTTAGGGAGTCCCCTGTCATATTAAACATGCTTTGCAATTAATTTCTTTCTACAATGTTATTTTCATTGGCCTATATTTTCTTTGACCTCTCACATTTTTCATGCTACCAATGCAGGGCAAGTGGGATTTAGAACTGAAAAAAAGAAAACCCTCCACAAACTATTTTGACTGAAAATCAGTAGAAATGTGATAAAACTGAATTGGGATGAGTGAGTAGTCTTGTGCCTTTGGGGTGATTTAAGGTTCACAGATGCTGACCTGGCCTTCTCTGCTCAGTGGCTTACTTTACCTCAGCCTCTTTCTGAATCCCTTAGTCCTCATTTTTCTTGGAAGTCTTGGGATATTGGGAGGAGAATGATGGCCTTAAAAGCCAAGATCTTTCATTCATTCAATGTGGAACACAGGCCAAGCCCCTTTCAAAAGCATCACCATACTTAATCTTCATAAAAACCCTTTGAGGGTTTTTTTGATTCTATAATCATAGCTGTTTGCAGATGGGGAAATGGAGGCACAGAATGGTTAAATGCTGGGCCAAAGCCACACAGGTAGTAATCATCCCAATCTGGGATTGAACCTAGGTCTTCCTCATGACAGGGGTTATATGTTTAAATAATTTGTCATACTTTCTTCTCTTCACAGTGGCTTCATCGTTTACCTGAAGTGTCTGCTGGCTATGTAATCACAAGTTTATTTTTATTCTTTATGTTTTTAGCTGTGGTAAAATAACATAAAATTCACCATTTCAACAATTTTCAAAATATTTTTATTTATTTGCAAGTAGAGAGAGATAGAGAGAAGACACACACACACACACACACACACACACACAGAATGGATTCACCAGGGCCTCCAGCTACTGCAAATGAACTCCAGATCCGTGCACCACTCTGTGCATCTGGCTTTACATGGGAACTGGGGAATCAAACTCAGGTCATTAGGCTTTGAAGGCAAGCATTTTAACCACTCAGCCATTTCTCCAGCCCATTTCAACAATTTTAAGTACCCATCTCCAGAACATTTTCATCATGCAGATCTGAAACTCTGCACCCAGCTGTTGGCTCCCTGTCCCAGCCCTCCCAACCTCTTGTACACATCATGCTAAATTTCATTGTGCATGTGACCACCCTGGCTTCCTCCATGGAGTTGCTTCTGTCTTTATTCTATGGTGAATAATGCTGCTATGACCCGCAATCGATTCTGAAAGTTAGGGTTTTGGTATGACTGTAAAGGGGTTGCATGAATGAGTTCAGTTATGATTGTGGGATGCTTCATGTACTGATGGTGATGGTGCTTATGAAATGTTCTCATGAAATCAACCTCTTCCGTGTAAAAATTGGTGTGAATGGAATAAGATCTGCTTAATCGTATTGCACTAAAGTCACCTCCCTGGCTCTGATATTCTAATTGTCTCATTCAAGGTCACCATGATCTAGATCTGTTGTTCTATGACTGTATGTGAGAATTTTGGTTTAGTGAGCTGTGCACACTAAAGAGAAGTTAGTGATCTTTCTGGTCTATCAACTTTGCCTCTATAAGAAGGTCATACTGTGAGATATCAGGTGAGGAGCTCACTGGAAAAAATCTTCTAAGATTTCAAAGACTTTTTGTTACCACATTAGGAAAACATTCTAAAGAAAAATTTTTGTTCACCAGAAATGCAAACCAGTGGTAGCCATGGCAACAAAGGTGAGGCTAGAGCCTTGTGTTTGGGATTCTAATGGTGCAGAGGCATGGCTTAGTGATTTGTTTTTCTGCTGCATTGCATGTGTGGGCCTCTCAGCAGGCAGTGGGCATGATGCCACCAAGTCATACATATTATACTGATTTTAAGGATAAAGCGATGGAGGCACAGAGGGATAAGAGGCTGTGTGATATCACGCAGTGAGCAAGCCAGCCAGGCTGGATGCAGCTGATGGCAAGTCCTTCTCTGCTTACCCTCGGTCTGTTTCTCATGGGAACTGTGCTGTAGGGGGCAGAGATATGAGTGTGAGTGTGGCAGTGTTAGCCTGGCCTGGTACTACCAAGGCAATGAGATGATTTGAACTGCACACTGTCAGCTTGAAAGGAACAGGTGTCTACATTGAGATTTTTAAAGGTTAAATTATCAAAATGCCTGAGTACCCTAAAAATTCAGTTATATTCTAACACTGGTGTTTTATTTATTTTTCTTTCAAGATACTTAATATTTAAAAAAGAAACAAAGTTTAAAACTTTTGATAACTTTGGTTTCATAAGACAGAGTTTGTCTCTGGAAATTCTTTGGATGGGGATTTGTGGCCAAGAATTAAAAAACCTTGTATATTTAAAAGCTAAAAGCATGCATTCCTATTATCATAACTAAAATTTGTTCTACTTTTCTTGAAACATGTTGGTTTTTAGAATTGTTGGGATATTCACAAAGCGCCACAGCTTCGGTTCCCGTTTCTGGCCTTGGTCTCGCTACATACATGGTGTCAAAGCACTCATCCATGGTTAGTTTCACTCAGAGTAAAATGTCATGTTAATTTAGAAATATCTCAGGAGACATGCATGATTTAAAACGACACTCCAGCGGTGAGCTCTAGACAAACACTAGAATGTTCCCTGCATGGACCACAATGACCCTCAGAGGGCTAGTAAGCCTGCCAAGAGCAGAGTCGGAAGCTGGCTTTCCCTCTCCTCTCTCTCAAAGGACAAAGGCAGTGTTTGGCTGCCCCACTGCTCTCCACAACCTAGTACGATAGACGTCGTGTTCTCTGTTTTGCCATCGAGGAGACTGAGGTTCCGAGGGGCTATTTGCTGAGGTCTCAAAGTAAATAGACAGGCTTGATCTGAACTTGAACTGTAAGTTCAGTTCTCATTCCTGCACACTGTGAACAATTCTCTGCTAAGTGGTTCTTCAAGACAAATGAGAGTCAGAGACAGAATCCAGGCTTTATTACAAATTTCCTTAATTATATTCTCTGTGTGTATGTATGCATATTTCACATATATACTAGAATATGCTATTTAATATACGATTAAACTTGATCTCTGACATGTTAGTTTATTTTTTATTTTTTTAAAGGATAAGCCAATGAGACAGACACCAATGATTTTCGAATCTTTTTTATTTTATTTATTCATTTTTCAAGCAGAGAGATACGAAGAGACAGACAGAGAGAGAGAGAAAGAGAGAGAGAGAGAGAGAGAGAGAGAGAGAGAGAGAGAGAGAGAGCGCACCAGGGCCACCACCTTGTGGGTCTGGCTTATGTGGTTCCTGGGGAATTGAACCCCGGGCCTTAGGCACTGGAGGCAAGTGCCTTAACCGCTGAGCCATCTCTCCAGCCCGTTAGTTTAATTTTGAAAATATTATTATTATTATTTTGTAATGCTAGGGATTAAATTCAGGGTTTCATACATGGGAGGAAAGTGCTCCACCAGTGAGCTATATCCCCAGCCCCCCCCAAGTGTTCAAATTTTATATGAAATGTGTTACTGTTGAAAATCCACCCAAGTTGAAGAATGAGTGTGAATGTATCCAGACAACTCAGCAGCTCACGATCTCTTAGGAGACACGAGATAACATGAAGATAAGTAGATACAGCAGTGTATTTCCAGCAATTTGCCTTCCACGGAGAATTTAGGATTCAAAAGTATCTTTCAACTTTTTGTTTTTATCCTCATCCTACAATTTCCCTAATTGTTTGTATTTCCAGAATGCTGAGATGTAGTTGTTATATGGGCTCATCCTTAATTGGCTCTGCCAGCCAGGTGGTTAGTTGATGAACCACTGTATTTCAATGGCATAAGCATCAACTTATAGTTAAATATTTGCACGTGTATCTAATTGCCTATGCAAAATTGTTCCTGCCAAATGGGAGGCTGGATGAGCCTTCAACATTAATTGGCATTCAACATGCATTAATATTTTAAACCATCGCAAACACTTAGTGCTGTACATCCAATTTTACTAATGTGTTTTTTTAAGCACCTCTCACTGTAGTGTGTAATTTTTGCTTATCTGTAGCATGCTTACAGTGTTATTGTAAGGTTCTGAGAACCAAGAAATCTGATCCATTCACAATACCCAAATAATGGCAAGAAGAAAAAGCAAGTTAATGAGCAGGCTATTAGTTTTTCCTTCAAATAATGTCAAAATGTTGGTGTGACAGCTCTGGCTCCTGAGTCACTTTGTGTTCCTGTGTCAGAGTGCAGAAAGAGCGGGTCCCTCAGGCATGGAGGGCTGGGTGAGAACAGCAGCAGCGACTCACGCTCTGCACCTGGAAGGAAGTCCTCCATTAAGCATACACAGTGTTTGTCCTGCCCAGCTGTGTCAGATGAGCACCATCCTTCCTGCTGGTGTTTTGCAGCAACAGGAAAGCTGGGGTTTGGGAGAGGGACCCTCTTCCTGCCCATGGAGGATGGGGAGCTCACAGCCTAGAGGTGGACTACCAGAATGATCTATGCTGCGAGGAGAAAAGGGCTGAGATGGTTCAAGGTGAAGGAGAAGCTATCAGCCCAGGTGGAGAAGGAAGGACCGAGCAATGTTCAGAATATGTAGGGTTGGCTTGATACCTTTCAGGTAAGGGGACCATGGAGGGAGGTGGTGTATTAGTATGGGTTCTGTTGCTTTAACAAAATATCTGAAGCTGAATAGTTCACAAAGAAAAGCAGTTTATCTAACTCATGATTCCTAAGGATAGAGGTATGGGAATGTACATGGATCCCTGCCCTAGAGAGGGGCCAGTGCATGAGGCAGCTCTGCTTTATAAGTCCTTTTATGGGGATATTCAACTGCTCTCTGATTGGATTTGAAGTCTGCTCCATAGGAGGGAATTCATACCTGGTACTGAAAACCTAGTTGAAGGTTCATGACTGGGGAGGTCCTGGGCCCTAGGGGGAAGCTACTGCTGTTGTTGGGCTAGGTGGATGTATCATACCATCAAGTTTCCCTCTAATATGTGTGTTCATGCCCATAGGTTACTGCTGCTCTCAACTTTGGTCAGAGAAACCTCTTTTTGCTGTTGGTGATGACCCTAGGGGAGATACAGAACTCCTGCTCAGTGCTAAGGCTCAGAGAACACTGGGGAAGAGGATTTTAAAATTTTGTGTAAGTAGAGATCTGAACTCAAAGCATTATGCTTCTTGTGCAGTCAGTACTTTACCCACTGAACAGTTTCCCTGGCACCCATGGCTGCCCAGAGGCCAGGGGTGTACTAACTGGCCAGAGATGTGCTAACTACCCTATGGTACATGGGACAGCCCCTACCACAAGGACTTGGCTAGCCCAACATGCTAGTATTCCTGAGTCTGTGAACCCTGGCTTAGAACCTACTAGTGTCTGAATATTGTTCCAGTCATTTGGAGTCTTCAATCCCCGTGATCCACAGCGGTAGAGTCTGAGGAACGGTGGGGTTCATGGACTTGGGTGTGGGAGATGGAGGGCTCCTAGAAGCAGGAGTTCATGACTCCCCAGAATCTGGGGTTTGCCTTACTCTTCCTGGTGAGAAAACCAAGCCACATCTTGCTTCATGGCTGGGGCTAGCTTTTCTTTTGTGTGAAGAATTGAGGCTCCTGAGGGAAAGTGGAAATGTTCTCATCACCGGGAGAAACAGGTCAAGACAAGGAGATGCTGAGTTTAGAATGCTGTGGCTGTACTTTATTGATTTTAGATCAACTTTTTTGTGTAAAGATAGTCCAGTAGGGATTGAAGAGAGGCAAATACCGTGTATTAGTTGACTTTTTTGCAACCCATAAGTTCTAAATCAGAGCTGAGCCTCTCTTCCCCTTCTCTTCCTTTCCCATTCTCTCCTTTCCTCCCCCTTCTTATAAAAGTAATTTTTCTTGTGCATATGTAAGGCATACAGCATGTTATATACTATGTGTTTAGAGAGTAAAATGATTACCATAGTAGAACAAATTAGCAAAGCCATCATTTCACATAAGAAATGCTTAATAAATATTTGTTGAGTTGATTTAGAATCTGATCCTGCATGAAATCACTTTCTGGTGCCTTTTAAGGGGAGCATTAAAAATATTTATGAGAGAGAGGCATACACACACATATATATATGTATATATCACATATATACATATATGGAGAGAGAGAGAGAGAGAGAGAGAGAGAGAGAGAGAGAGAGAGAATTGGCACACAAGGACCTCTAACCACTGCAAATGAACTCCAGATGCATGTGCCACCTTATGCATCTGGTACTGGGGAATCAAACCAGGGTCCTTAGGCTTTGCAGGCAAGCATTTTAAGAACTGTTGGGAGCATTTTTAATGGTGTCACTGGTTTCCAAATGTTGGTAACGCTTGTCCTATAGGATTGAGAAACATCCCCCAAATACCTTCCAACAGGTTCATCATCTCAGATTTGGCTACTCTCCTTTGGCCTGATTTTGCAATAAGGCTGTTAACCAAAGTCCCTGCTTCCTGCCCACCTCAAGGTGTGGAGGGGGAGCTGCAGCTGCTTCTCTAGCCAGCAGATTCTGACAGCATTCCAGATGTTCATGTTGCAGGAAGGATGGTCTCTGTCCAGCCCATGTGCCCCACTGGCTGGCTACCAGATCTTCTGCAAACCCAATTCTGCAGCCATCTGTGTAAGAGCCACGCTAAAGCAGAAGTGTCTGTCATGGGGGCGAAAATGTAAAAATTATGGCACACTGAGAAAGATTATGCCAGCTCACCCACCGAGTTCCTGCTGAGCACTTTTGTAATTGGAATGTACTCTTTGCAAAGTTTATTGGGTCCTGGAGCTACTTGTTATTGAGATGGTCAATTAATTGATTATTATTATTTTTTAATGAGTTAGGGGATTTCCTTTAGCAGAAAATCACCAGGAAGCATGACCAAATGCCCAGGGCTCATGGAAAGGCTGGCCTTTTCTTCTGAAAAGCCCCATTCAACAATTAAAGGAGGAAGCACATGCCTCTCACTACAGGTGACAGACTGGGCAGATCTGGTAGAGGCGAGGAAGGCCTGGTTCTGTTTGGAGGTGAACAGGGAGACCTCCATGAAAGCCATTATTCAAGTGCAGCAGCAATAGTTCTCGGAAATAAAGCTGTTGAGTTCCCCTGCTGAGAGACAAATGATTTCTATTTAAAAACCTACTTGTTCTGTGCAGAAACTCCCAATGTAGCAATAATTAATGATATCGGGAGGTTAAGAAAGACCTTCTGCTGGAATCCCTCTGCTGCCGGCGTGAAATTGGATTAAAGTGAAGATAAACTTCGACGTTAAATCTGTGGAGGAAATCCATAATTATGTGCAAATGCACATATCTGCAGCTGTTTGAGCTAGCAGGGTTGGTGCTCTGTGGCTGGTCTGGTTCTGGGCATATAGTGCTCGGTGGGGATGAACTGTCAGAAGAGGTCACTAAACAGGACCTCATGGCCACTTTAGCCCCATGTTGAGACTTAGTTTTTGCCCCCAAAGTGAATGAAGTTCTGTCTGCCTTGTAGAAATGTGTGCTCGGTACTGCTGGCTTTGCTTGCATGAGATCTGTTTTCCATTTTCATTTATTAGTAGATTTCCCCCCTCCCCAGGGACACAATGTTGAAGACACCATTCTCTATACCAACAATGCACAGTCACCATTCAGTATCTGAGGGGGCTTGGTTCCAGGATCCCTCTATGGATACCCAAATCCAAGATGCTCAGGTCACTTATATAACATGGCACAGTATTTGCATAAAACATACACAAATACCCCTAATATACCTTAACTCTAGATTACTTACAATGTGTATTTCTAGATAAACCCTAGGCAACTAGTTGTTATATTGTTTTGTGCAGGCAATAAGAAGAAACATGTGTGGACATGCTTAGTGCAGACACAATCTATTCCCAAAATTTTCACTCAATGGTTGAAGCCATGCACGAGGAACTCACAGGTACAGAGGTCTAAGCATTATTTTATAGACACTGGCAGACAGCGGTGACCATGTGACATGGTTGTGGCATAAGTGGACGCATGCCAAGTGGGGCTGCTGGGAAAGTTTTTTTTTTCTGATAAGGGACAGATTATGTGGCTTTTCTCCCTTCCTCTCCACCTTTCCCCATGCCTGGCATAGCAATGAAAAGCCTGGAAGTTGGCTACCTTTTATAACCACTGGGATATATTCTTTGTCTTTAGGATAGGGATGTGGACAAGCTAAGAGGAGCCTGCCTCCATCATGTTTTCCTCCACAGCTCTTCTTGTCCAGATAGGTTCTGAGTTGAACAGGAGATAGATGCCCTGGTATCCAAAGCTTTTGGACTAATACAATAACTAGTTCAAAGTAAAACACTAAAACTTTACTGTCTCTTCAAATTTCCAGTAGTCACTATCCAGACAGAGAGGCCTAGCTTTGTACTTTTCCAATTCCCCTTGGTTTTAGGATTTGGGATGATGTTTGGGTCCTGGATCAAGGGCTTTTCCCCTGCTTTGTCTTGAGGCTCAGAGCTGGGGTACAAGCCCAGCTACTGCTGCTTGAGTTTCTGGAGTCTCCTGCCTTCACCTCCCACTACTGCAGGCATGGTCAGACTATAGAAGCATGAGCCACTTGGTGTTGGATTTAGGATGGTAGGCTTACAAACAAGTAGTGCCTTTGACCTCTGAGCCATCTCCCTAGTCCCTGAGGATTTTCAGCTCCATGTCACATCTGAGGCTTCAGTATGTGAGCACAGTCCATGGCAGAGCTGGGTCGAAGTCATTGGCACCCACTTCCATGTTTCCTTCTCCCTCCCTGCTTCGACTTGGCTTCCCATCTCCTCTCCATACTTCCTCTCCTTTTGTTGGAAAGCACTGTGGAGACGCCTCAAAGAATGGACATAGAGCTACCAATGGACCCAGCTATCCCACTACTAGGCATCTACCCGCAAGATGTCACTTCTCAGGAGAGAGACATTTGTGCAACTATGTGTGTAGCACCTCAATTCATAATAGCCAAGAATTGGAATCAACCAAAATACCCTTTCATGGAGGAATGGATAACAAAACTCTGGTATATTTACACCATGGAATTCTATTCAGCCGAAAGGAAAAATGACATATCAAAATTTAGGGGAAAATGGTCTGACTTGGAGCAGATCCTACTAAGCGATCTCTCAAAAGAACAGAGTCAAACACTGCATATTCTCCCTTATATGTGGCCCTTAACCAGGCTAACTGTAAACTCTACACAGACCTGTAGAAAGAAGTGAGAGGTTATGAATGAGGGGAAAGGGATGGGAGAGGGGAATGACTTAAGCATGAGGCTAAACCAAAATTGGTTCAAAATGATAAAATTCTCATGAGCATACTGTAAGCTATTGAGCAAGTAGTGGGCATCCTCTGGCAAGAGGGGCCATGAAAAGAAGGGGAGAGAGTCTAAGCCTATGAAAAATTGATCAGTCTGACAACTCCTGGTCCCAGTCATTGGTTCCTTCCCTCACTGAGCTGTTGACCAAAGTGACCCATGAGGTCTCCAAACAAGACAGGATTCTGTTAAAGCTCTTGAATGCCAACCCGAGGCCTGAGGCAAGATCCTGAAGAAACTACAGAAAGCCATCGATCAGCATCGAGAGACCCGTCGAGGTCCAGAATGGTATCCACCCCCCAGATGGTAGTTAGTGCAGTGCTGGAAGGCACTGCATAAGCTGCCAAGGGAAGCTGGTCAATGACAGCTGGAGCAAACAGAGACCACTGGCATGAAACATAGTCAGCTGTTGAGTAGGCTGACCACACTTCCTACTGGGAGAGAACAGTGAACCAAGAAAGGAGCACTTGTGCAATGGAGGAGCCAAAGCCTGGGGGAGACAATCAACAGCTTTTAAATTTGGCCAAATATTCCACTTAGTGAGGGGGAGCCCTTAACTGGAACTGGGGATTTAGGGTGATATTCACTGGGAGCCAGACTCTGGGGCCCCCAAGGAGAGAGGCACTGAAGGAGAGGCTACTAAAACTAGAATCTAGCTAATTCAGAAATGTGTATCTCAGTTAACCTATACTGATCTCACTCTCCGATGGAGATTCTGTTTGTATCTTTCAGAATGCAGTGAGAGAGCTGTGGTTCATCCAACCCTACCAACGAACTGCAGGCTGATAGCTGACATCCTGACAAGAGATGACTCACCCCAGACATACCGTGGAGAATACATATGGAACCCTGCAGAGAATGATGGGATGAACAAGTGGCCCATAGTCACAGCCAATCAGTCAACACAGGACAAGCCAGTGAGACAGACACCAATGATTTTCAACACAACCTAAAGCAAGAAGTACAGAGGCTGCCTAAGTTCTCAACAATAAAGCAGCCTTGATACTCACCCACCACGACTCAGGGAACTAAGCAGAAGAGGTGTGTTGTGGTCAGCTTTCTAGTTGCTGTGCAGAAAGAACCCAAACAAAAGCAGCTTGTGGAGGAATGAGTTTATTTGGCTTAAGGACTCGAGGGGAGACTCCCTCCTGGCAGGGAAAACGATGGCATGAGCAGAGGGGTGGACATCACCTCTACCACAGCACTGGAAATAGTGTCAGGAAGGTGCGCCAAATACTGGCAAGGGGGAGCTGGCTTATAACCCCCATAAGCCTGCCCCCAACAACACAGCTCTAACGAGGTTGTAAAATCCAAACTGCCATCATCTGAGGATCGATCTATCAGAACACATTCATTTGTTTGTGGGGGATACCTGGATCAAACCATGACAAAGGGGCAGAAAGATTGTGAGAGCCTTGGTGGGGGAGAATACCCAGAGTCACAGCCCCCCCCCCTCAGTAACAACATACTAGGGCTAGCAGAACCGGGCTGACTCATAGGCTATCCATGGTTCCCAGCCCCAAGGACTGATCCAGACTGCCCATGGAGGAGGATATCCAGCTGACTGGGGATGGGGAAAAGGGGCATTGGGGAACTGGGGATAATAACTCATTGTTTGCCCATTAAATATTGTAACTCATTATGGACAATAAAAAATTATTTGCTATATTTCTTACTGTTTTCTATTTCTTTCCCTTATTCCTATTCTTCTTCCTTGTCTTCCACAATTCTTTTGCTTGTGGGTTTAATTGAGTATTTTAAATTATTTTCTCCTTTCTTAGGTGTATTATGTTATAATTTGAATCTGGGAAATTCCTTACAGGCTTATTCATTTGAACAATTTGTCCCAGCTGGTGGTGCTGGTTGGGGAGGCTACAAAACTTTTAGGAGCTATGGCCTGGATGGCAGAGGTAGGTCACTGAGGTCAAGCCTTTGGGGTTTATAGCTCTGTCCCACTTCTGGTCTCACTCTGTTTCCATGTTCTGCATGAATTAACAAGAAGCCACCACATACTCCTGCTGCCACTGAGCCATTCCACCATGTCTACCTGCCACAAGGGCTAAAAGCCCCTCAACTATGAGCCCAAACAGACTTTCACATAAAGTTGCTTCCATCAGGTATCTTACCACGGCAAGAAGGCAAGTGACTAGTGCAAGTTCAGTTAAACTCCTCCTCCTTTTCAGTTGTTTCTTCAGTTTTCAATCTATATTTAAAATTATTTCAACTCCAGTTGCTTCAAATAGCACTCTACAGCTTCACGGGCTTTGTGAGTACTTCATAATATCAGCACATAATCAATTTTTCCTTTCTGTATTATTCCTATTACTCATGCCACTTATGTATAAACATAAGCATATGCAAACATGCCTCACAAATGCATCTTTAAAAATATTGCTATTTATTAATGTGCAAGGAGAGAGAGAAGAGAGAGAGAGAGAAAAGAGAGAAGTAGAGAATGGGGGGCATGGCAGCGTCTCCTGCTACTGCAAATATACTCTTGACACATGTGAATCTGGTTTTACATAGGTACTGGGGACTTAAACCCAGACCATCAGGCTTTGCAGGCAAGAGATTTTAATTGCTGAGCCAACTCTCCAGCCTGAGTAATGCAACTTTAGTTGACTTATCAGTTCAGAAACATAGAATGTGTTCACACAGACCCAAGATGGCTAAGTGCCCTTGGATGATGTAACCTTGTATGACAATCATCATACCCACTGCCTGTGATTGACAGGAATGTCATGTGGGCTATGACTAAGTGTGTAATCCTTTGGAGCAAATGGCTACTTGTTACACCGATTAAGATGAGAAAGATGAGGGCTGGAGGGATGACTCAGCAGTTAAGCCACTTGCCTGTAAAACTGAACGACCTGAGTTTGATTCCCCAGTACCCACGTAAAGCCAGGTGTACAAGGGGGCGCGTGGATCCGGAGTTCGTTTGTAGCAGCTACAGGCCCTGGCACACCCATTCTCTATCTGTCTGTCTCTCTGCTTGCAAATAAATAAATATATAAAATATTTTTTAAAAGAATAAGAAAGATGAAAACTTTAATTTTACCTCACTTATCCCCTCTTTGGAGCTCTTTGTGTACATCTGAGTTTCTAATCTATATTATTTTGTTTCTTTCTGATAAATTTCTTGAAAGGTGGGCCTACTGGTCACAAGTTTTTTTCAATTTTTATTTGTCTGTGAAATTTATTATTATTATTATTATTATTATTTTTACTTTTGAGACAGAGTCTTGTTATGTATCTTAGGCTGAATTTAAATAAATGCTCCACATGGTGAGTGCAATAACATTCCCTGGGTTTCCATGTAGAGTATGTTTTGTGGTATCTCAGCTCATTCCTCTCATCACACTTTAAGCTTGAATCTTCTAACAGGATTTGAATCACCATGGGAATAGATCTCTTGGGATGTCTATTAGGGATTTCTAGATTAGATAAATTGAGGTGGGAAGATCCACCTTACCCGTGACCAACTTGCTCTGTAGTCTAGGCTGGCTTTGAACTTGTGATCCTCATGCCTCTACCTCCTGAGTGCTGGGTGTGCAGGTATGCACCACCATGCCTAGCTCAGAAAACGTCTAAGAAAGTCTTGCTTTTGAAGGATAATTTCACAGGTGAGAGAATTTTAGATATGTAGGTTTAATTCTCAACACTTTCCACTCTATTTTCTTCGACTTACTTAGCAGAAGATAATATTATTTTATCTTTGTTCTTGCACAGATCAGGTAGTTCTTCCTATTTGTAAATTCTTCCAAGATTTTTCCCTTATTTTTCATATTTTTCCTGTTTGAATATGCCTGGGTCTAGTTCCTTCCTTCCTTCCTTCCTTCCTTCCTTCCTTCCTTCCTTCCTTCCTTCCTTCCTTCCTTCCTAACTTTCTTTCTCTCTCTTTTTTCCTTCCTTCCTTCCTTTCTTTTCTTTCTTTCTTTCTTTCTTTTTCTCTTCCAGTATTTATTTTGCTTAGTGTCCTCTGAATTTCCTGGATCTATGGTTTAGTGTCAGGTTTTAATTGTAGAGAGTTTTCTGTCATTGTTATGTCAAACCTTGCCTCTGCCCCCTTCCCTTCTGGTATTCCCATGTAAGTTACCTTTTTTATTCCTTCACATTTCTTGGCCATTCTCTTCTATTTTTTTCCGTATTTTTTCTCTGTGCTTTTTGGTTTTGGTTTTGGAAGTTTCTATTATATCCTCAAGCTCAGAGTTTCTTTCCTTAGCCATGTCCAATCTAGTATTGAGTGTATTAAAGGGGCAAACATTTTTTTGATCAATAGAATTTCCATTTATGTGTTTATATTTACTATTTGTCTTAGCAGGTTCTCTACCTTTCCCATGCAGTCTCTCTACCTTTCCCATGAAGGTTCTTTGAATGCAAACCAGAGTTTTAACAGAGTTCCAATATACAACTAAAAAAACCTAAATATTTAAAAAGTTGCAATATCTCTGCCCTATTTGGGTCTGTTTCTGGTAGCTTATGCTGGTGGCCCTGCCTGGACTTCCTCACTAGCTTCCTTCTCCTTCCCTATATCAAATGTAGAAGCCTTCCCATCTTCTGATCCCAGCAGTTGTAATCAGAAACTGAACTTGGATAAATGTTCCTCATGGTGGCTGCTCCTTATAGAAGGGTTTCCGTGTGGAGTGGATTTCATGGCATCTCAGCTCTTTCGTATTATACTGTAAGCTTGCATCTTCTATCATCATTTGAAGTTGTCAGAGTTGGCAGCTTTTATATTAGCTATCTAGGAAATATTTTTGGAAGCCTATTCATTCTCAACAACTTTAGTTGGCAAAGAGAATGCCTGCAAACAAATGAATTTGGCCAGCAGCCCAGGCTGTGAGACCTGTTTGCTAGCAGGACCTGCTTCTTGGGCTTGGATATAGTTGTACTTTACAGATGGTTTCCTTACCTGAGGGAGGGGACAGCATTGGGAGCATAGGGGTAATTACTCTTCCCACTCAGCAGAGGGCTGTTTAAAGGCAGGAACTACTGAGGGTTTTGCTGAAGGGTTTCTGTGGATTCTACTTGCACATAGCTGATGTTCCTGACTCTTGGGTCTGCATTTCAGTTCGCATTCAGAAGTATACATTTCTCTTCTTTCTGGAACATTCTGGCACATGTCTTGTGAATGTCCTGCTGGAAGCAGAGCCTTGGGCTTCTGTTCTGTCATTCATTCCTTACCATTCTCTCCCTTCCCTGCCACCATCTCAGTTCCACCTCTGGAGTTCCACAATCCATTTACAAATTGGCAAACATTTCTGGATGTTCCTGTAAAAGCAATAGAGTGATTCAAAGGGTCTGTTGACAAAGCCCCGTGGGAGCTGCTGAAGGACAACAGTCACCAACAGCATGAAAAAGTAGGGAACCCTGCAGACTATGCAATCAACCAGCCAGTCAAGAAGTACACACTTGTGCAATAGTGGCACACAGCCTCTGCAGGTAACCAACTGTTCTCCGATTGGACATGAGGCCCACTCAGTGAGAGAGAACTCATATCTGTTACTGGGAACCAAGTCAGAATCCCGACAGGAAACTCAGACTAAACAGAGAAGCCCCTACTGCTCTCTGTAGATGAGTGGGCTTGTATACCAAAAAATCTCTCAAATAACTTTGCATACTTCTACAACCTAAGCTGCTTTCACTCTTGTTTGGAGACTCTGTTTTATTTTGCAGATGACAGAACACCAAGATCCATCGATAAAACAAGAAGACAGCTGACTGCCCACCATGAGACTTCCCACCTCTACCACATCTGCCAGGGCCCAGGAGAAATGTAGACCCCAAATATGTATTGTAGGTTTAAAACTGTTGAAAATATATAACATTTTGGTCAATAATTAACTACACTTATGATAGTTGAGTATGTTGCCTAGTACTGTCATAAAATAACTGTGTTAGTTTGTGTAAGAATATTCCATAATATAAACAAAATGATAAAATCAGCTAACAATTCCATTTCTCAGAACAACAGTTATGTGACGTGAATGTGAAAAGCCCTGTTTAAGGATGCACACACAGTTGAGAAAATACAAGGAAAAGCACATGGTAATACCTCAAAAGTGCAGATGGTCATGAGATGAGGAGAGGGTTATGAACAGGAAGGCACATGCGGAGGCCTCATGGATTTTGCCCTGTTTGCTATGTGCACTTGAAGCTTCTGTCTTTCTCTGTGTGAGGGTCTGCTGGTTATTAAATACTGTCTTTTAAACTCACTGGCTTTTGAAGACAGTCTAGATTCAAGCTCTAGCAGCTTGCAACGTGGACTCACCCTCCTCCCAACCTCACCAGCACTATTTTAAATTTTAATTTTAGTGACAACTTTTATACATGTGCATAATTTATTTTGATCATTACCTTCTTCTGTCCCTTTCCCCACTTCCCTTCCATTGAATCCCTTCTTCCAGCTAGTCCCTCTTCTGTTTCAATGTCTGTTTTCTCTTCTCATGTGTTTGTGTGACCCACTGAGTTTAATTAGGGTTGTTTGTATGAGCAAGGGTGGAAGATTATTAACCAGAGAAGTTCAACTTACCTGTGACACACCAATGCCAATGTTCCTTGAGTCTTGGAGAGGGTGATATAAATGTCTCATTCAACACTGAGCACTCCACAGTCAATTCTTCTCAGCACGTTGACAAGTTTTAAGTCTCCTAAGTAGTCAGTGCCAGCTGTAAAAGAAGCTTCTCTAACCAAGGTGAAAGATACCTGAATCTCTGGGCATAAGCATATTTCGAGGGGAATCTGACAGGCATACCATATCCATTTACCCAAAGAACAGTAGTAACTTCCCTCCTAGGGCCAATCACCTTCCCAGCCATTGGTTTTTTTTTAAACCTGGGTTTTAGTACTAGGCATCAACTCCCTCCTGTGGAGAGGACCTCAAATCCAATCAGAGATCAGTTGGGTACTCTCATGCCACTATTGAATTCATGGGCACATCTTTCCTGACTTGTTTGTGTGTAACTTGCAGTGTCCACCATTGGGTAAGATTGTGGCTGAATTTTTCTCCCTCAGCATCCTGCCTGGCACTAGCACTAGGTCAGATCACCATCAGAAAGGAAGCTTCTAGCTCAGTTTCTGCTTGATTTCTCAGTTTCTTGCAACTGAAGTAAACTACCAACCTCTTCTGGCTCAACTCTCTCTAGAGAACAAGTACCAAGCCAATGTAGGAGGAGCTTCATTGTATTTCTGAAGAATTACAAGATTTTGCTAATTTATATTAACAATAATGTATATTGGGGTTGCTAGACAAAGAGAGGATACAGCATTGGATTGGACCAAATTTCTCTTCAGTATTGAACATAACAGATTCTGGATTTATTATGCAGCTGGAATTAGACCTGGTGCCCTTTTTGGTTTGGATGACTAAAACTTGGACTCAAAGGGGAAAAATACTTCATGAGGTTGAGAAGCCATAAGGTCTTTACTGTAATGCAAAGGGAAGACTGTGAAGCCTTTAGGGAGACAGGGATGCTGAAGTAGAGTTATTATTTTTTATTAATTTTATCTTTATTGTCCAAAATCAGATACATTGATTGAGCAAATACTGTGCTTATATTCCCATTTCCCTCCCCCTGTCCCCAGTCCACTGGGTATCTTCCTCAGTGGGCACACTGGATCAATCCATGTGGCAAGGGGTTATGGATAGCACAGGAGGCATCAAGGTTGACACCCCTTTATGTATTGTAGCTGAGGGGGGTAATGTCTCTGGGTAATCTCTCCCATCATGGCTCTTACAGTTCTTGAAGTGGAGTTATTATTATGTGTGATCTTTACCTTTAGCCCAATTATCTCCCAAATTTCATCTTCAAGGGGGGGGCAGAGTATTTTTTTGTTTTTTTTTTTGTTGTTAAGGCTTTGCGAAGCACAGTGATATGGGGATGCAGGAAGTGATAGGAGATGCCGCTGCTCAGCTGGATGCTCAGACTAGAGTGAGATGGTAGATCCTGTAGCAGAGGGGGAGTTGCAGCAAGGCGGGCCATGAAGGGATGAGGAGGGTGTGGGTGTGTGGGGATGATGGGCTCGTGACTCACAGGCCTCTTTGGCAGTGGCCACTTGATTATGATGCTGCTGAGAATGAGGTGATGAACTGCTACTAAAATGTGTCTGTCTCTGTGGAGGGGGCAAAGCTCCCAGTCTATTGGCTGGAAGTGCTACCGTGGAGAAACCAGCTCCTTGCTCCAGGTCCAGCCACAAGCCATGTCTCAGATTGGGAGGCTCTTGATTCAGATCCCTTGAGACTGGTATACTGTCACAACTATGGACAATGACTCTTCCTCCAAGCTTGCTCCAAAAGAATGCAAATAAAGCAACATAGAGAAGGAAAAAAAATACCAAGTCCCTTAGGATTTTATGACTCTGAAGTGATGCTAATTCCAGGAAATCCCAAAGGCCACCAGAATCCACTTGTCCTACTCAGGAAATAAATCAGAGTGTCCCTGTAGGTCCCTGAACTCATCCCACGATGCTTTCCAGTTGCAGAATCACAAATCAGAATGCACATACTTGACCACAGGAGAGTGTTCATCCTTATGACGGGAAAGCCCCAGAACTTCCTCTCCTCACCAGAGGCTTAGTTTCCTGTGACCAAATACCTAACAAAAGCAATTTAAGAAGGGAAGGGTTCATTTTGGCTTACAGTTTGAGGGTACAGTCCATGGTGGTGGGGAAGGCGTGGTGTCAGGAGCAAGAAGCAGCCGGTCCCATCACATCCACCATCAGGAAGCAGAGTGATGAATGCTAACGCTCAGTCAGCTCTCCTTCTTGTCCACTCCAGGACCCCAGCCTGTCGAATGGTGCCTCCCACAGTTAATCCATCTCAGTTAACCTAATCAAGATAATCCCTCACAGAGCAAAGGCTCATTTTATAGCTGATTCAAGGTTCTGACGGGTTGACAGTAAGTATAAACCATAACACAAGGATAGTACTACAAAAGCTGTAACTATATAATTTCCTCTTGATTCTGATTTGATATATCACCACGGAAAGTGAATAGATGTAGGTGATTCTCATAAAGGGCTACAATCCCGTGTTACACACACCTATCATAAGGATGATGGATGGATTATGGAGAATGAAAGGTGGACTCTCTTCTGTTACATCAAGTGGTGGCTTCAACCGCTGCTGCTATTCCAGATGTGGAATTTGATTTTGTAACAAACCAGTGCAATCTCTTAGCATGAGACACAGATGTGAACCAGGCAAGTGCTCTTTCTCTATACCCATTTTAAGGGACAATCAGAAGTTTGATTTTATCTGACCTCCATTACATCTGATGGCTCTAGTGTTTTTATACTACCCTCACTACAAGTTTTTAAAAACAAGAAATGAATCGTAGTGAATGAAAGTTGTATCCATGTTGTTATCACATGAGAAGAAAGTAGCTAAAGAGATGTTATTTGAATTAGAGGTACAGTCAAGGTGCTTACATCAAGATAGATATTTTGGAATGCACATTTACTTTGTGCTTGCCACCAAGAATTTCTTAATTCTTGAGCAGTTTATTTCAAGGTAGGATCACATTCTAGCCCAAACTGACCTGGAACTCACTCTATAGTTCTAGGCTGCCCTTGAACCTATGGCGATCATCATACCTCTGCCTCCCTAGAGGTGGGATTAAGGGTTTGTGCCTCCATGCCTGGCTTGTAATTCTTGAGCAGTTTTAACCACCACACAGAAATATCTACTGACTGCTGACCAGAACACAGCTGTGCATTCCTGGGTTGGAGGTGGTAAAATAAACCAGTTTTGCCTGTGTACAAGAGCCTCTAAATGCCAGGTTGTGGTTCAAAGTCAAGCACTTCACAAAGAACATCCCACACTCTGTGCTCAACAGTCATGTGCACCGAAGGCCTCATTTCACACCTGCATCTGACCCTGTAGCAGTTGGTGAAAGCTTTTATGGGTTGAGCACCGTCTTAATTAGACACCCTGTATCTTAACCAGAACTGACCAGTAAGACTGTTAGAACATGTTAGAGGCTGTCCTCTGTGAGAAAAGCTTTCTAAGCCAGAAGGATGATTCCCTCTTTGGTTTAGTTTTAATGGAGCCTGTAGAAAAATTAAAGGCTTATAATGAACTTTTAGGTTATTAGACTGACCTCATACACCAAGTGGGAATAAGCCTTCAAAACAAAGCTCCGAGCTAAACTGCTGCTGGGAAAGGCTGGGAAGCTGTCTTCTGTTTCCTTCCTTGCAGTTAAGTGGTGTTCCTTGGTCTTTCCATGTACTGCATGCTTTCCTGTGGCTTCCTAGTCACTACCTATAAGTTTTCTGGTTTGCTTCTGCTACTGAGCTGTGATCTAGCAGAGATACACAACCCTCTTTTTTATTCCCAGGCCCTGGAGATAGGATGTGTACAAGAAAGAATTTTCAAATGGAAAGGTCTCATCTCTCTTTTATCTACTTATCTGTCTGAAATGATGACTACCTATTGCATAGACAGACAGGCAGACAAACTCACACACACATACACATAATTTTTATTTATTTATTTGCAAGTAGAGAGAGAGAGAAAGACAGAGGAGAGAGACAAACAGAGATAATGGGCATGCCAGGGCCTCCAGCCACTGCAAACAAACTCCAGATGCATGCACCGCACCCCTGTTTCAAAGACCAGCAAGCATTTTGGGTCAGAGTCCACTCTTAATGTTCTCATCATTTTTACATTTGTCAAATAATGTTCCTTTAACAGGTACCTGGAGTTAGGACTCTCAGCAAATCTTTTTTTTTTTTTTTTGAGGAGAAACCACTGAATCCATACAGATGCCTCACCTCTGGAGATTGCTGATAATCAAATTCACTGATACACATTTTGAAAATCTGTCCTCTGAAAAGTTGGGGAACTGAGTTCTAGGGGGATAAATGATTTGTTGAAGGCATATAGCTGAAGTGGCAGGTATGAGTTTTGAAGCCAGGGCCTTGGGACTTCATGTGGTTTTTATTACATATAAGTAGTCATCTCCCAAGCCAGAAGCTTGATTCTCAGTACCAGGTATGAAGAACTCAACTCTGAATCGGACTTCTAGAATGCCCTCCAAGTCTCAGAGAACACTGCAGAAGAAGGGGCTGAAGGAATGTAACAGCCACAGGGTGGCATATGCTAAGACATTGACCCCTCTCCAAGAGACTGACTGGCACATTAATGACCCAACAGGGAATACTGATAACCCCCCTGAGGAGGGTCCTCAGCAGAATGGGTGTGTAGGAGAGGGAATATAAGACAATAACCCAGTGGGAATGTGACCAATTTCCAAGATGTTCATACAATAAAGTTCTCAATAGAAAAAAAAGAAATAGCTGTCTTGCTGGTTGATCAAAAGTACTGATTGTAGCTTGGTCGATAAACCAACCTTATTCTTTCAAGGTTTTTATTAGTCTTTTTCAAAAATAGCCCTTTTAATTGGAGAATTTGACACTGACATTTTGCTGGTTGGGAAGAGCCTGAGGCAACGTAAAGTAATTGTCTTTCATTGGGGGAGTTCAGAAGGACATTTGGTGATCTCCATCAGCTACTGAAAGCTATTTATTTCTTCCTGGAATGCTTCTGACGTGAAAAGGTAAGAGCCAGCTCAACAGCCAATGCCAGGCAATCAATGCCACATAGGAAGAGCATGATTCGTTGGCTTCTCTGATTTCTTTACCCCATCCTACCTTTCTTTGCCATTATCTGGCATGACTACTTGGCAGATATTAATTTGATGGATTAAGGACTTCTGGGAGACAAACTGGAAACCAGTTTGGAGATTCTGTGTTGGGTGTGACAGTTTGGGAGGGTATAGAGATCCACAGAGTGACAGTCGTTCGGTGGCACACTTCATCACATGAGCCCATGATCTCTGCTGTGGTGCTGGTGAGAAAAGAAGACCAAAACCAAAGCCCTGGCAACACTGGGCAATGAGTCACATCTGTTCTGGTTGATCCCTAACACTCTCACCCTGTTTTTCTATTGCCCTAACCAAATACCTAAAATTGAGTGTCATAAAGTGTTTCTGGAAGGCCATGTGTTAAAGGTTTGGTCTCTGTTGAGAAAGTGGTGTCAGAAAGAACATAAGAGGTAAAGGAAGGGGAGAAGTGCTTTGTAGTACTGTCTTCCAGAACAAAGTGGCTATGGTATTCATGACCTCACAGTGGCTGACACCACCTACACAAGACCTGAGTAACAGGAGAGAGAAAAATGATGACATCCAAACAGAAGATGGCTAGTTGGGAAGAAGAAGGATTTAGCGGAGTGTGGAGCTAGGGGAGAGAAAAAAGGGAAGGTGGTGGGGAGGAATTATGATCATGGTTTATTGTCTATATGTATAGAGATTGTCAATAAAAGTTAAGAAAAAGAATAAAGGAGTTAAAATGTTTTTTTTTCCCTTTCCAAGTGTTTTAAAAGAATGAAAAGAACAGGTTTGATTTCCAGCTTGGCACTACTGGGAAGTGGTGGAACTCTTAGCGAGTGGAGCCTAGCAGGGCTTTCAGGTTATTCAGCATGCCCTGGAAGGGGATTGCAGAACCCCAATATCTTCCTCTTTCCTTTATGTTTGCAGCCATGGGTGAGCTGGCTGCTCTACCATTTACTCCCATGGTAATGTGCCTCCGGTGGCTGAAAGCAAAGGGGCCAGTTGGCTGGGAACTGAAACCTCCAAATCAGTGTGCCAAAGTCAACCTTTTTTCTCTTTTTTCTCAGGTGCCTGTCTCAAGTACTTGTTACAGTAATGGAAAACTGACTAACACACTGGGTAATGAAGAATAGTGTATTTGGCTCATGGTTCTGAAGACTAAGGTCCAAGATCATGTTCTGGAGAAGGCCAGTGATGCTGGTGTCTTCTGTGGCCATTTATGCTGAATCATAATGCGGTGGGGGGTGTTATGTGGTGAGACAGAGTAAGCATGTTAGCTTAGATCGCTCTTCTCTACCTTAGGAGGCCAGTACTGACAGCCTCATATAATTATACCTCTCAAAGGCTGAACCCCAACTCGCATTCACATGGGACTTTGGGATTGTTTCCAACATATGAACTTTTGGGGGTACATTCAAATCCTCTATCCCTCTCTTTCCTCATCAGTTTGTACCTGGAGCTGTCTTTGCTTTCCTCCTGTAGCACCACCAGGGAGTTCTGGGGATATGGCAGCTTGAATACACATCTCTGAGGCCTTCTTCCTCTTTGGAGGAATACCACAGTGAAGACAAGTGAGGCTGCAAGCTTGTTCAAGGTCTCTGCAGAAGACAGATGAGAAGGTATACTCTCACACATAGGGTGACCTTAGGGGACCAGTGCAGAGAAAGTCTGTGTTTTAATTAGTCAGTTAGCTAATAATTACTTAATTATTTATTTTAAAACAGGGTCTCACTCTAGCCCAGGTTGATCTGGAAGTCTCTGTAGCTCAGGCTGGTCTTAAATTCTTGGTTATTCCCCTCCTCAGCCTCCTGAGTGCTGGAACTAAGGGTATGTGCCACCATGCCCTGATTTGGACCAGGATTTTGACTTTTGTTATTGACCCAATCTTTAGGAAAGATGTTTCTCAGATCTAGACCATAGATCCCATTTTTTTTGGGGGGGGAGGGTGGTTAGAGCTGATGGGAAGAACATTATTAACCAACCCCATGGAGAAACCTACCCTGTGCTCAGGTCTGTAGGGATAGAAACCCAACACAAGGCCACCAAACCAGAGGCCTGTCTCTTCTGACCTGATACAGGTAATTGAGGCTGCCCAGAGCACTGGCCCTGGACAGATGGAGAAGCTGCGCAGGAGGCAGAACTATATGTAAGTTTCAAGGTTGGATAATGGCTTGTTGTTTGAATTGGAATAAACCCCAGATGAGTAAGACCCTGTTGCAGTCAGCCATACGTCACTGGGATGAATCTCCAAACCAGGCACAGTTTATAGGAGAAACGATTTATTCAAGCTACAGATCCAGGGCAAGTCCCATAAAAGTGAAAGAGGCTGGTCCTCTTTCACAGGTCCTAGCAGAAAGAGAAACCCATCATCAACACCACACACACAGAACAGCAAACAGGAAGGAGGGCCAAAGAGAAAATTTCTTCCCCTTTATATAGCCTTAGGGTGGGGTCTTATAACCCTTCCCCAGACTTAATGGCTTCCTGAGTCTCTGGAATTTCCTTCCTGTACTGCCCACACAGGAATGGATGTTAATTTCTAGCTCTCCTGAGCTTCCTTATATCCTTCCCCCTACTGAGAGGCTGCCTTCCTGTAAACATCCTCAGAGACC
>PVHP010015211.1:0-37812 GCA_004024765.1 Zapus hudsonius
TCCCATAGTGCATCTTGTTTTGGGAGCCCAAAAGTACGGGATCCGGTGCCTATCGCCCTGAATCCCTAGTTCCAAACAAGGGGTCCCCCTCACTGAGTGGAAAATTGGTCGAATTTGAAAGCTGTTGATTGTCTCCCCCAGGCCGAGGCTCCTCCATTACACCAAGTGCTCCTTTGTTGGTTCGCTGTTCCCTCCCAGGACTTTATTTTCTGTAGAGAAAGTAAATGATTTGAATACATGCTAATCCCAGACCTTTAGTTTATATAATTTCATTTTTTGTTTATTAGTTTATAAGGACATTAGTTTATGTAATTTCACCAAGGTCCAAAAAGGAGGGTATCAGAGTACCCATGATTATTACCCAGGCTGAGAGACATCTGACCTCAACCAAGATCTATAGATGAGTTTCCACTTCACCTTGATCTAGTGTTTTCAAAGACCAGCTTTGACTATCTTGTCCTAGTCAGTCACACACTGCTGAGATGAACAGCCATACCAGACACAGTTTATGGGCAGAAAGGATTTATTGAAGTTAGAGATGCAGAGGAATTTCCATAATGGCCAAAGAGGTTGACCCCCTTTCACTGGTCCAAGCAGAGAGAGAAACCCAGTACCAGCAACTCCAAAAGCAAGCAAGTACACTCAGACAGGCAAACCAGGTTTGAGCTCAGACTGATCTTTGCATATGTATAACTGGAATTCAAGACCCATTCCCAGCAATATCTTAGGCCTGGACCCAAGGATCTGGCCAAGGTGACATCCCCTCCAGCCAGGCAGCTGGAGAAAAAAACTTGAATAAACTCTGGAATATTGGAGGATATCCATTCAAACTACTATACTATCTCACTGATGTTTGGTCTGCTTATCATTACTTAGTTACTTCTTTATGGAAAAAAATCTTTAATACATTTCTTTTACTATTTGTAAAGTAAAGAGACAGAGAGCATATGACTTATAGAATTCTTAGGTTTTGGTTAACTATATTAACTACTACCTAAAAGGAGATAATTTTGAAAGTTAAAACAGTTAATAATTATGCCTGAGGAAGACATGTGTAACTGGTGAATAACATGGTTCTTCCCATATAAAATTCTGAGGTTTTGGTCAACTATATTAACTACTACCTAAAAGGAGATGTTTTTGAGAGTTAAAACAGTTAATAATTATGCCTGAGAAAGACATGTATAACTGGTGAATAAGATGGTTCTTCCAGGTACCATTCCTTATTGGTTATTTTTATTATATGAATTTGTTGTATAAGTATGATAATTTAATATATTTATACAGTAAGTGTGATCAAGTCATTACAGGTAACTTTTTCATTTTGAATGGGCTAATTTTATTGACAAATACTAATTGCCTATATATGTAGGGTAAAATATGATGTTTTGGTAGAATTCAATATATTTGATCAAATCAAAGCAATTAATGTCATTTTAATCATTATTGGAAAACGCACCCTCTCTTTGTCATTATTCATAAAACACATAATATTTTTTTGCAAACTTTGATTCCCTCACTATAGAAATAATATGCACAATCATTACTTCTATGAAATTGTTTCTGCTACTTCTTCTTTAAACTCCCACTTTTCCCTCACACCCTCCACTCTTCCCATAATTATTGTTGTATATTCTCCTTACTTTAAAAACTTTCTCAGGTAAGAGACAAAATGAGTGTTAATCTTTGTGTGTTAGAGTGCCCTTGCTTGGGATAATGCCAAGTTCCAAATATGTTGCTGTAAATTTCAGGAAAAGGGGTGTGTGTGTGTGTGTGTGTGTGTGTGTGTGTGTGTGTGTGTGTGTGTGTTATATGTCTATCACTCTTTATCAATTCATCCGTTGATGTCATCTTATTTTAATCAATATTTTAGCAAGTAGGAATAGTGTGGCAAAACTCCTAGGCATGCAGGGCTGGAGAGATGGCTCAGCGGTTAAGGCACTTGCCTCCAGTGCCTAAGGCCCCCGGTTCAATTCCCCAGGTCCCACATAAGCCACAAGGTGGTGGCCCTGGTGCTCTCTCTCTCTCTCTCTCTCTCTCTCTCTCTCTCTCTCTCTCTCTCTCTCTCTCTCTCTCTCTCTCTCTCTGTATCTCTCTGCTTGAAAAATGAATAAATAAAATATTTTTTTAAAAAAACTCATAGGCATGCAGATATATATCCTTGAGTGTTGAGATCACATTTAAAAATCTTACAAAAGTGGGATCATGGACAATGGGACACATATATTTCAAGTTTCTTCCACAAAGTATTCAAACTCATGTTTTCAATTGGTCCAGTTAATCCATTTTTATATAGGGAAAATACATATGATTCCTCCATCATTTAAATAATAAGAGCAGCAAATATTTTTCTGGTTTTACACAGAATTTCATTCCAGGAACCTACTAGAAATAAGACACTTTTGAATATCACACAAATGATTCAATGAGTGAATGGTTATTTCAGAAAATAGATATATTGAACTAAAAACAGAAAGAAAAAATTCAAGTATTGACAGAAGGTTATATAGGTAAACACTGGGTTTTGGTTTATACAGATCAATGCTCTTCTAGAGGATCCTAGTATTATCTTACTTTTTTTCAGAATTGTTTCAATAGGTGTATAAAGGTCATATATTTCAGTATATTAATCACCATACCTTGCACTTCCGGACATTCTATTTTTTTTTTTTTTTTGGTTTTTCGAGGTGGGGTCTCGCTCTAGTCCAGGCTGACCTGGAATTCACTATGTAGTCTCAGGGTGGCCTCGAACTCATGGCGATCCTCCCACCTCTGCCTCCCGAGTGCTGGGATTAAAGGCGTGCACCACCACGCCCGGCCCATTCTATTTTTTTCAGAAATATTTCCATTTAGAAACATCCATACAATTAATGGAAATACTGAGTTTCTAGTGAGATACAGCAAATAGTTGATAAACAAGATATGAGTGGTAAGAGTTATCAATGACTTGGGGAAGTGTTGTAACAATGTTTACTGAATAAAAAGTCTTAAAAGTGCACTTATTATGATATGTATTATGAATTGATATGCAGTTGATAATAATGAAATCTTACAAAGCATTAAAATTTCAGGTTTCAGATACTGGAATCAAAAGTAGAGTTAAAACTATAGAAAAGAATTAAATTTGTGTAAACTCCTTAGATTATATATGAAATTCATTCCATTTGGAAACACAAAGGATAATGTTAATTTTAGTATAAGGAAATAATAAATCAAAATATAAAACAATAAGATGACCATCACAGAGAAAATAAAATATCAGTGTCATTTGAAGTGTGCCAAAAGTTATCAAATGCTATCAAATTTGTACTTTCCTGCCTTATTATTTCTGTTATATCTGAATAAATACTAAAATTCATAAACAATAAGTAAATAAAAGCTTTTTGAAAAGAAATAGTGAATGGAAATTTAAGTATAGACTTGAATTGCTAAGAACCCTGAGTGCCCAGTATGAGTTCTATTATTGAATGTTCCAAAGCGAGTCTATGATATATATTTTATGAGATTCTTTTTGAGGTACCCATCAGAACGACACTCCACCTCTACCATCCATATTGACTCGTCCTTGTCTGTGATACAGGCAGAATGAAGTTGAAAGATTATTCATGATAACAAGGAAGAACTGGCATTATAGCAAAACTTTTTAAAGAGTGTAAGGGTTCTTTTCTATAGTTTAAGCATCTTTTTCCTAGAGTTAAGAATTCTTTTTGATATGTTTCAACTTGAAGAATTTGTCTTCTAATTAACTAAGTTGGGGAATCATAGAATTTAAAGGTTTTCATATTTCCCCTGTGTATAAAGTTGCCTTTCATTTTATTCACTTTTTCATCAGCATCTTCCTTTTCTTTTTTCTTTAACCCAAATCCTAATAGGTGACACTATGAAGCAGAAGATACTACCTGCCTTTCTTTAATGGGGAGGTCATCACATGTTCTGCACTGTGTCTGATTCCATCCAAGGTCATCATACACTAGTTAATAGCCTTTGCCATGTAACGAACGATATGCAAATCCAAAACGTAATTACACTGGAAAACACCGAGTCTCAGAAGAAAATGATTCTAATGCCTTTAAAGACACTTCCTTTATAATCTGTATATCTGACCACATAGAATATTTCTTCATAAGGTGATAAAAGAAACAGGTCATTACTGAAAGACATCAGTTTACATGGTGTATTGAAAATGTTTGACATCTCACAGATTTTTGATAGCAGTAGTACTTTCATTAAAAACTTTTCTGTTGCACAGTTTGACCAAACTATTTAACATTTTAATTAAATTAATTTTAATTAAATTAATTTAATTTATTTCCTTTAATAATTTAAATTATTTAAAGAATTTAATATATGTATTTAAACTCAAATTCTATGTATTAACATACTGATGCCTCTTCCTATAGCTATCACTTATTTTTTCTATTATATTATTTAATTAACTACTCACAAAAATTATCTACAAAAATTATCTTCTTAAGTATCCCAAATAAAAAAATCATGTGTAGGGAATTGGATAAGATATAAAATCCTATGCATATTGGCATTCAAGAATAACGTTTACTATGGGTAATAATATATACAAATTGTATATCAATGTCAGATAGCTGTGCTTCAAAACAGATTCTTTCAACTGTCACATTGAGTTAGACAGGGAATAAGACAGCTTGAATCACAAGGTTGAAACCTTTTAAATAATTTTAACTCCAGCATGCCAGGGAAGACATTGATTGTTGTGCATTAATGAAACCTTTGATACTTTGGCCAAATAACAATCTACTTTTCTTCTAAAACTTAATCTTATGGATTGACTGAAAAAGCAGGTATAAATTGCATATGTCTTGTCGAGAATGCCTCTTTATATGAGGGAAAAGTACTTGCCAGCCCATCAATTTCAAGATAGTTTCATTCCCTGTACCATTAAAGACATGTTATAAGATAAAAAGAAAGAGTGATAAAGCAGGCTGGGGGGGGACGTTGATGAAGCCCAAAAAGATAAAGTATTTCACCCAAGTGAATAAGAATAAAACCTCAAGAAATAATTGCTATGCCTTCTTGGGTAAGCCTGAGACTAGAAATACTTGAGAAATAGAATATATAGATTGCTTCCACAAGGAAAACCGACTCATTTTTTTAAAGTACTGATTCAAAAATTGCTATGATTTCAGCTCAATCTCAATTACCATGCCATGAATTGATGGCTGGTGTCATTATGTCATTTTCTTTTGTAAGTATAGTCATAGAAGCAACAATACTGAATGGAGGAAAGTTTTAAAAATTACTATTTGCTACATAGTGTATATCAAATAGTCTTGACTGCAGATTTTATTTCATAAGGGTAAATAAAATAAAAACTATATGTCTGGAAATCTTATAACAAATTGTTATATTTACTTTAATTTCAACCACTTTGCAATGATTTTCCAGTAATCTTAGAAATTTTTCTATGTGTTTATTTTATGTATGGACGTACATGTATATATATATGTACATATATATGTATAATTTTTATGGTTGCCACTCTGTATTCATTCTTCATATAGTTATCGGTACTCTTAGTTATCATAACTCTTTTATGAGTTATCAGTACATTAAAAACTGAGAATTGCAACCCGTTTTTAGTACTCAAATATGGTAAGCTAGTACTACAAGTTCAAGTTTGACTGTACTTGTTATGCTATAGAAAATTAATTGCATTATTATCCACCTTCTTACTGCTGTTATTGTTTTTTAAATATTTTATTTATTCATTTTCAAGCAGAGATACACAGAGAGAGAGACAGAGAAAGAGAGAGAGAGAGAGAGAGAGAGAGAGAGAGAGAGAGAGAGAGAGAGAGAGCCAGGGCCACCACCTTGTGGGTCTGGCTTATGTGGGTCCTGGGGAATTGAACCCAGGGCCTTTCTTGCAGGAAGAATGCAGAGTTTGGAGGTTGGAGGTTCCTCTGAGAGTTGCCATGTCTACACCTGCACAGCTCTGCAGGGCAGTGGGAGACACCCCTCTCCAGCCAGCAGGTCGAAGAGAAGCTTCCTGTATTCTGGTATATAACTAAGATATTAGTGTATATTTGGAATCACTAATCCTTTGTGGGTCAGTTGTCTTTGGTTTCTTTAGACTTTTTTAAACATCTTAGGAATGCTGTGATTGGGTTTCACATGGCCATTATTCTGCTGGATAATAGAAATGAGAAAAAAAAGTCTCCCAACATAAGGTTTGGTAATGTGAATGGCATCACCTCCATAATTTTGTGGCTTTTCAGACACTAAAGAGTAAATAAATAAATACATTAATTGTTTTTTTATTTTTTTAAATCTCTGTTAAAATATTACTAGAATAAGAGAAGAAATATACAGGCATGGTTGTCAGCCACATATCAGAGTTAAAAGATTTAAGTCTTTGCAGGGAGTGGGAGGGAAGACTTCACTTTTAAATTTGAGAATATTCACATTTTGGAGATCATCTAGTAACTGAGGGCTAGGGAGATGGCTCAGTTGGGGGTCAGAACAAGTCTTCCACTCACATGAGAACTTAATTTGGATTCTCGGCACACATGGAAAAAGCCAGGGGGTCTACTCGGATGTCCTTAAACGCAGCACCGAGGGATCAGAATTGGTAGAGCTGAATAGTAGCCATTCCAAACAATGGAAATCTTAAAAAAAAAAAACCTACCCATGGAAAAAGCCAGGTGAATGTATTCACATGCCCTCAAACTCAGCACTAAGGGATCAGAGGCAGGAGGATTGGTAGACCTGAAGAGTAGTCATTGTAACCAATGACAGTCCTAAAAATTCCAGCCTCGGTGAGCTATCCTGTCTCAAGGAAATGCTGCAGGAAAAAGATAACACCCTCTTCTGGCCTGAGCATGTGATCATCCACTTACACATGTACAGATACCACATGCATGTCCACACACACCATACACACTACATGCCCAAAAATAAAACAACTGAATAATTTTAACTCTGGCATTGAGTAGTACATGAATTTTTTTTCTCTGTATTCCATTTTAGGTAATCTAACTTTTTTCCTGAGTTGATATTAATTTCTAAGCTCATGTGGGTAAGGCATGTTCAGATTCATGACTCTATTGATGGTGATCTAGATAAGACAGGACCTTTCAAAGCTCCTGGTGTTTGTGCCACCACATTTCTTCAAGCATCCTGTCAATGAGAGAGAGCCCTTCCTGGAAACAGAGTCTATAATATCACAATCCACCCAAACTACTAAGTGATCTGTCATGGTTTGATCCCCCACAAACAAATGAGTGTGTTCTCAGTGATTGATCCCCAGCTGATGGCAGTTCAGGAATTAGAACCTCACTAGAGCTGTGTTGTTGGGGGCGGTCTTATGGGGGTTATAAACCAGCTTCCCCTTGCCAGTATTTGGCACACCTTCCTGCCATTGTTTGCAGTCTGTGGTGGAGGTGATGTCCACTCCTCTGCTCATGTCATCATTTTCCCTGCCATGGAGTCTCCCCTCCAGTCCATAAGCCAAATAAACCCAATCCTCCACAAGCCGCTTTTGTTTGGGTTCTTTCTGTGCAGCAACTAGAAAGCTAACTACAACATGATCCAATATGGATCCATCAAAAAAATGATACTGATGATCAAGCCACGTTAAGGTCAATTTCATAACGGAAAAGAGGAAAAAGAAAACTCGTGTGATTTTAATAAATAAGTGGCTTATTAGGAAAGTTAGTGTTCTGCTTGTCTATTATGTAAATATCAGTTTCAGTAGGTTGCTAGACACTACTATTCAATCGGAAAGCTTTATTTTTTAATTATTTAAATATTTTCTTTATTTATTTGAGAGGTTGATAAGGAGGCAGACAGAGCATATGGCCACATAAGGGCCTCCAACTACTGCAAATGAATTCCAGATGCATGCACAACTTTGCACATCTGAAAGTACCAAAAGGCAAAGTGTTCACTGATGGTATATCTTAGATGCCCCCCAAACTGGCTATGAGCAAAGTGTACCTTTGCGGTTGAGCCACATAGGAAGCATCACCCTGATTCCCAGTGTCCTGCATCACAGAAGATATGAGTGTAGTTTTCTACTCATTCAACTATCTTCCTTTTACAATGGAAAATTCTAGAGAGGAACAGTGGTCATGTTCCCTCCCCCAACCCAAATCATCGTCTATATCACCCATTTTGGGAAAACAAGTTGACACTTTATTACTCCACTTGTGTGCCAACCTGTCCCATACTACAGAGCTAGGCTTTTCAAGGCTTCGAAGCCATCAGAGCCTCTTTCTTAGCAAGCTGATTTGCATATTCCAGGGCTGTGAAACCAGCCCTGCTTTAAGTGTCTATAACTTTAATACAGGCAAAGCTGCTGTAGAAAACCAAGTTGCATCATTTCCCTGAAGGTACATCATTCTGTGAGTCTTTTTGCACTGTGGGCATCAGTGCCAAAGCTTGTCTGCATTACAAAGTCTTGTTCTTTGGCTCTGTGGTGGGTCCACTCACACACCTCATCACTGGCACTGTAGAAAAGCCCCGGCAGGATTCAGGGCCAAGAAGGATGTCTTCCAAAACTTCCTCAGTAAAAGGGAAAATAATGATCTAGATTTTCACAGCCATTAGCATGAATGGGTAGACCAGTCCATATCAATACTGCTGAAATCTACAGCATTAGCCAATCATATTCACTGATGCTGACTTCAGCTGCCAGAATTGTTCAATATCAATTCAAATATGCACCCTTTTCGACTGTACTAGGGTTTTCCACAAACAAGTCCCTGAGTTCCCCAAGAGCGGGTTTCTTCACTAAATATACAGAACTCAATGTATGACAAAAATGAGAAAGAGAGATATGCCACATAAATTTTAATAATCTTCAATAGTTACAAACAAAAAAATAGTGAAATAAAAGCCACTTGATTAAGAATTCATAGTAAGTGTTTTATTTTAAAATTTTATTTATTATCAAGGAGAGAGAGAGAGAATGGGCATGCCATGGCCTCCTGCCTCTGCAAACTCCAGATGCATACGCCACTCCAGGCATCTGGCTTCACTTGGATACTGAGGAATCAAATCCAGACCTTTAGATATCACTTAACTTCTGAGCTGTCTCTTCAGCCCCAAATAAATATTTAATGAAAGTTCGGTGACCTTTAAAGAAAACAAAGAGAAAGAATTCAATAAAACTGTGGAAAAAATAAAAGTTAACAAAGAGATCAAAATTATAAAATAAATCAAATGCACTTTATGGAGCTGCAGAGATGGATGAAATAAAAAATTAAAGAGCAAAAGAGAAGACATGATTAAGCATAATAAATAATCTATGAACTCAAAGACAGATTATTGAAAAATATTCAGTTGGAAAAGAAAAGATAATAAGTACTGAAACATTCTAACACACACTAGGACAGTTTCAAAAAGAGCATTTTTCAAATTAAATATAGAATATGAATGCTTAATCAGAGAAATTAAGCAAAGCAATAAAACAAAAAACACTCAAATCAAAATAGCATAAATTATCATTCATATGCAGATGATATAATCTCATATACACAAAACTCTTATCTACCCAATAATGACTATAACAAAATAATTCAGTAAGCTTATAGAATTCAATATCAATAGACAAAACTCAGTATTAAGTCTGACTGGTAATTCTGTAGCTTCAGTATGTAATGTTACTGAAGGGTCATATTTTAGAGATTTGGTCTTGAGTTTGATAAGAAAGACAAAGAATTTAAGAAATGGAAAATTGTAGAAGGTTAAAGGTCATGGGGTGTTCCCTCAATGAGGAGAATGGGCTGCTTCTCTTTTCATATCTGTCATTCCTTGTTACACGCCGAGACATGCATGCCCTTCATGATGTCCAGACTCAGCTGTTGGCTGGCACCTAAAGTTACCAGGCCAGGCAAACATGGACTGAAGCCTCAAGAACTATAAGCAAAATATTTTTTTTCCTTTTTTTTCCTCTTTTTCCTGTTGTGTTTAGAGAAAAGGTCTCAGTGTGGAAACTTTTAATGCCTTGGACTAGTGGTCACTTGTATCAGCCTCTGGGTACCGAGATTATAGCCCTATAAAGCAGCTATGACATGATGATTTTCTCTATTTGGTTTTGAGTGTCTATGTATGTGTGGTGAGCACATGTGAGAAAATGGGAAAACGTGTGTGTGTGTGTGTGTGTGTGTGTGTGTGTGTGTGTGTGTGTGTGTGTGTTTAGGCTAGAGGTTGATGGCAGGTGTCATACCTGATTGAGACCCACCTTACTTTTGAGGAATAACTTCTCAATTGAATTTTGGGTGTATTTTTTTTCTGCTAGTCTAGACAGCCAGCTTACCTAGGGATTCTCTGTCTTTGTCTCCCTGAGCTCTGGCATTACAGTTAAGTCTTCATACCCATTTGACATGTATATGGATGCTGGGGATCTCAAATATGGTCCTCACACTTGCATGGAAAGTACATTATCCACTGAGCCATTTCTCCAGCCATCTCCCAGCCCCCCACTTTTAGTTTGTTAAGTGGACTATTTAAATCACTCTGGTGGATTGGCTGCAAAACCTAATCACCCAAGTTCAATTCCCTAGTACCCATGTAAAGCCAGATGTACAAAGTGGAGCATGCATCTGGAGTTTGTTTGCATCTGCTGCAGGCCCTGGTGTGTTCTCTCTCTCTCTCTCTCTCTCTCTCTCTCTCTCTCTCTCTCTCTCTCTCTCTCTCTCTATCTTTCTCTTCTTTCAAATAAACAAATATATCAATAAAAAATAAAATAATAAAGTAGTCTGTTAAGGAGCACAAAATTGAAAACACATAACTTATAAGAGTGGTCTAAAAGAGAAATACATAAAACATTATTCAAAATAGATACAAAAGGAATACTCATAAATAAATTGAACCAAGGTAATAGAAGGTCTCCTCACAAAAATTGTAAAACGTTTTCACCAACCCTCAGAAATTTGAATTTCATTCACAGTGAGACATGCCCTAACATCGGTTACAATTACTATCACCAAAAGATGAAACTGGAAATGTTAAAAGGATGTGAAAGAAAATGATCAGCTATTCATGGTGGATCAGAATGTGAACTGCAACAAAGTGTAGTCATTCCTCAAATACTTATCAATGGAATTATAATGTACTCTTGGAATCCCATTACTGACTGTATGTTTTGATTATGAGATATCGATGTTTATTGCATCATCATTCACAATAGCCACAATGTCGAGTGAAGCTGTTTCCATTAGTACATACAAGAGTAAAGAGGAGGAATATATGCATGACAGAATACTCTCTACCCATAAAGAAGAAATGTTCTCAATAAAAACAATATGGATAATAGTGAAATCAATGTGAAATGTGCCAGGTAAAAAAAAGACAAAAGGGAAAATCCTAATGTTTACTTAAGTAACTCTGTTTTGCATGTTATAATCATAGTATATACATTCCGTTATGTTTTGTCAACCTATATAATATATAGCATAAAAGTAAATCCCCAAGCTAAGAGATTATTCAGTGGTTAAAGGCACTTCTTTGCAAAGGCTGAAGGACTGAGTTTGATTATCTAGTACCCACATAAAGCCAGATGCACAAAGTGGCTCATGCATCTAGAGTTTGTTTACAGCAGCAAGAATCCTTGACTCTCTCTCTCTCTCTCTCTCTCTCTCTCTCTCTCTCTCTCTCTCTCTTCTTAAATGAAATTTTGAAAAAGTAAGACTGTAAAGTACTTAACTACTTCTTCATAAAGCCTGATTATCTGGGTTCAATTCCCAAATACCCATATAAAGCCAAATTCACAAAGTTCCACGTACATCTCGATTTTGTTTTCAGTGGCAAAAGGCCCTTGTGTGCCTATACTCACTCTCTCTACTCACAAAAAATATAAAAAATAATATAAAAGTGAGTCAATCTTAGTGTAAATTCTGTGCTCTTGGAAATAGCAGCATGGTTTCACTTATTATAAAAAATGCCCTCACGTTGTCTGGTGAAAGCGTGGGGTTATGGGGGATCCAGGGAAAGTTGTTACTTTCTGCTCAATCTTGCTTATATCTAAAATATCAAGTCCATTTAAAATAACACACACAAACAAAAAAAAACAGAACTGAAGGAGTGATTGATTTGAAAATTGTTCTTAATGGGCTCACAAATTAATTGAGCTCCTAAAAACAGTCTTCCAACTATCCATAAACATGTTGATTTAGACTTGATATTTTACATACAGGCACAATGGTAGAAAGATTTTTCCAGAGACTTAGAGGAGAAAACACCCTCCTACTCATTGGTTCAGAAATTTGCCTCACAGAAGGAAGTCACTTCAATGCTACAGTTTTTGTACAACCATCAGCCAATCAAAGATTGTCTCTTGGTCTTGAGAGGTTGCTCAGTGATTCAGGGCCCCAGTTCGATTCCCCAGAACCCAGTTCCCGCATGTACCCAGATGCACAAAGTGGTGCATGTATCTAGAGTTCATTTACCGTGGCTTGAGGCCCTGGTACGCCCCTTTGCTTACAAATAAATAAATTTTAAAAAATGATTATCTCCATTGGCATTTTTCACCAGCAATATTTCTCTTATTTCCCCTTCTTTGCTTCTTCAGATATCTATTTCTCAAAGGCACTTTATGTTTTTTCTCCTTTGCTTTAAAAAACATGGCTAAATGGTATTGATTGTACCACACATTTTTGTATACAGCTGTAGTGTATATTTCACTTTCTGTATGTGTCTTCCATGGTCCTTTAAAACAATTATCCTTTCTTCCCTCTCTGTTCATGTGTATATTGCAGAATAAGATTTAGAGTTAAACACTTAGAATTAAAAACCTATAATTAAACACATTTTACTATTAATTTTACATACTATCAACATTGAAGACAGGAATTATGCCTCAACATTTCTTAATTGTATTTAAATTTTGCATATTGACCAATGATTGCTATTCAATACATTCTGACAAAATAATTATGTTGAGCTAAAACTCACACTAACTGATATAAGAAATAAATATTCCTAAACAATAAATCTATGATGAAGAAGGTTATCTTCATTGCATCCCAGGACATATCAGCTTACTTTGAATACATATAATCCATCTCCAAAGCAAAAAAATACATAATTTATGAACATGTAAAAAATTACTATCCAGCTTAACATTGGATTTTTCCATATAATCCTTCCATGAAATTTCATTTTTCCATTTTTTCTGTAGACAAATGATATATGTCATATTTTGCAAGCTTCGGTGACACTTGTCTTTTGAAGGTACACTTACCAAGGGGAATAGGAAATATTGTTTCTAAGGCTGTATATTAACCTGAATAAAATTGGGAATGGTCTTTCATGGAAACTAATGCTAAGGTTTTGACTAAGTTTTAAATGACAGCATCATAAGCTAACGATATTCTTGTGTATGGTTATAAGAAAATAAAACTGTTATGTATAGCATCAACTCCTCGGGGGGAAATGCTGTGTTTATGAAACAACTGACTCTCCTCAGGAATTTTGATATGCAGCTTGATTGTCAGTTCACGATTAATTCTATGCCGTCCCTGCCAATATCTCATATTTAAGATGTGATGATCTGGGCAAAAGTCCAAAATAAAATGTAAGACATGACCTAATGCTTTGGTAAAGTATTACCCATCTAAAAGCTAAAAGTTCAGAATCCAACAACAGTTATCAATGTTTGTCGTCATTTTGATTTGCAATTCTTGGTTTTATTTGTAAAAGAGAACCATCACTGAATATTCTACCATCTACAAATATCTCAGTGATAGTAATTAGGGGAAATGATCAGTGGAAATTCCAGATGATGGCAAAAAATGTTCTATCACTTATTCTCAAGATGAAAGGCAAAAATTATGCTTCCCTGGGAATATGAAAATTTGAAGAATTTGGAAAGTAAGAGGAGAATATGTTTATAGTCTTATGATCTTGTTTGCCTTCTTCAAATATTCTGACCAAATGTTACTGTACCCTTAGGTCTGAGTCAATGTAAAAACTGTACTTTTTAGTTTTCTCCCTGAATTTTCAAATATATTGTATTCCTTTTTATGTTTTATTTTTAAATTTTTTACTTTTACTTAATTGCATCATTTTCTTCCCTTGAAACCAGAGGCTCTCAGAAAGGTCCATAAACCATGATAAAATAAAACAGACTGGATACAATATCCATTTTCCTGGATGAGTTACTTATTTTCATGTTTATCACTTTGGCTGCTTTATTACATCAAACCCATGTCTATGAAATGTTTCACACTGATGCACCTCAATAAATGTTTATTCTGATAGTCACAGGCACCACTATTAATTAAAGAGTCTTTGTAAGAAGTGCTCACAAAATGTTTTGAAATGCCAAGATGATACTTTCATAAAAAGCATCACATTGATGAATATTTATGACTTGTTTAAAAATTTATACCTTAACGATCACTTTAATACACAGACATTTTGACAAGGATAGTAATTTAGTGTGGGAATAAACTGGACAGGAAGAAAGAATAGCCTATTTATGACAGGTGTTAGTTGATTTCACGTCCAAGTTTGAGTAGTTTTATGAAACTAAACATATAAGGCTTCACAAATGACTTGGAATTTGTTTGTCCTTTTAGGCCCTGCATTTCTTGCACTATTTTTTTTTAATTTTCACACTACCCTTCCCTTAAATACATTTTCTTTTTTATATTATGTGATATTCATTGTGTTCTCATATTCATGTTTCCATCTAAATCATGTCTAGACTCATTTTTAAAATGTATGCACTTCATTATCTTACTATCTGTTTTAATATGTATTAATGTCATTTCACACAATTCCAACTTATTTCAAACAAAAACATGATAAATTGATTAATGAGATTTTCTTCCAAATGGAAATTGTATGTAATGGGAAGAAACTACAGTGATTAAGAAATAGATTCTATAGATTTAAAATTATTTCATTTGCACAGTATGCATTATATGCAAGGATAATATAAGCATCATCTTTCTTCTGTGGAGAAATAATTCACATGACACAAGTAAGCATAGGGAAATAATTCTATTTTATAGTAATAAACATGGCATAAATGAGTCTTATTAAATTTTATTTTTGTTATATGCATTTAAACTTGTTATGGAATATAAATTATATTCCAGTGATACAGTTTATTGGGGCTACTTACAGAGCAGAGTGATGTTGCTTACAGGAGCATGTTTAATTCATAGAAAGCTGCATCACCCGATATCCCTTCCCAACATAGGTAACAACTCACAGAAGTTACGTCTCTGGAACACACTGCATGACCTGCACACAATTTGACTAGTTGGAGAGTCTCTTCCAAAGCACTTGTTTACCCTTTATGGAATCTTCTGGAGGGTTCTTGCAATTTTCCCAGACTAGGCTTCCTGTACCTTCTGAGCCTCCCTCCTCTGTTCAGGAGATGTTTCATTTCAGAGAATATTGTTAATTAACACTGGCCACAGTTTGACCCTGAATAGATGTTTACTGCACCTGTAACCTTGTGCTGTGACCTTTTAAGCTTCACCTTTTCTAGACTTGATCTCCTGAATCTTTTGAGCTCTTCCCCTCAGAAGGGAATATTTCAATTCGGAGGAATTGGTTCCACAACACTTGCTTGGCTTCAAGGAAAACCTATGTAGTAAAAAGAAGTCTAAACTTAATATGTGGCCCCTGCCTGGCTTTGAGAATTTTAACCCTTTGCTTCCATCACCCATATGCTAAGATTACCGACTAGTGAAACCATGTCCAGCAAAATTTATGTTTAGGATGGTAAATGCAGCACGCAGGAAATGTTCTTTTAGAAGTTGCTAGTTGATCAAAAATAGTGCCTGCCTTCATTGCTTGCCTGAAAACTGAAGGGGGGAAATTAATCTGGAACACTATATTTAAAAATGTGTGAATCAGCAAAGATTTCAGATGGATACATAAAGGTCATCTTAACTTTTGATTTTGTTTTCTATTTCATGTTCTATTGATGAGTATAATTTTTCCTCCACATGGTGAAAATTTATCAGATATAATTAGTTCAGAAACCATTTCTCCAACAAAACTATGAACTACCAATATGATTTCTTCAAAGCAAATTCATTTAAGAAATTTATAACTAGTTAAGCATTTTGCATTGTTTCTGAGTAATAATAACTATTATTGTGATTCATTTTAATAACTGAAGACTAACAAAATTGAATGACTCCATTTCAATCTATATTACAGAAGTTTACACTGATGAATAATGTGTAATAAATACATGTGTCCTCATGTGTGAAATAAAAAAAAGTGATCTCATGGATGTTGGGAGTGGTTATGAGAGACTTGACTGTGTGAAGACCAGAGGAGAGGGCAAAGCCAATCAAAGGTACTCAGTTACAGTTATGTAGAAAAGAGATAATTCTGTGTCATATTTCATTGATTTCAGATAACCATTACATACTGCAGATCCCAAAAACATAGGAATTTGAAATGTTTCCACATAAGGCAATCATACATTCTTGATGAAATAATTTTATTAACCTTACTAAATATAGCATACTTATCACATACTGCAACATCATGTTAGTTTTCTTTGATATAGTTAATATATTTAAAATGTAAATACAAATTCATGCATAATTCACCTTAAAAGGCAAATTTTGCAAATTAAGAAAAAAATTTAAAGGTTAGTGCTTTCAAGTGAGAAATAAGATTCATTTTAACTTCCATTTTAACAGAAAGTAATTGTGGCTAAGTAAGCACTCTTTATATTTTTGTTTTCTTTTATTTTATGATATATTATTTTACAACCATCTACCTGCAATACTAAATTGTGCAGTATTTTATATGATGACATGAATGGCTTGGTGATATCAACCTTGAAGAAATAATTCAGTGAATCTTAAAACTGCGTTTTCCCCTTTCTCAATTTATTTAACCTCAGAATCTTTTTTGTTTTAAATAGTATTTGACTCTCTGCAAAGTTGATAGTGACAGACTATAGTCACACATAACGCTGTGTAGGTAAATATATTATTGGTTGTATGTTACATTGAAGATCCTTCTGCACTTGTTACAAGTAGCTGATAGAGTTTAACACTGCATCCCCTATGGTCATTTTGTACCTATTCATTCTGAAATTTTACTTCTGCCTCTTTATTGTCATATGACATGTTCAGTAACTATCTCCCTGAAACTAAAAAGTGACATCAGTCCACACATACATGACTTTAAAGAACTCTCATTGAACTATGATAACAGCCAGAGCCCTCTGCCAAATTATCGAGTTTATCAGCCAAGCTGTCAATAACTCTGTTGTGCTCTCTGCCAGTTGCTGTACTTCAGAATGAAAGACGCTTTTTTGAATGCTCAAGTGAGTTAGGGATTATATTCCGTAAGAACCTCTATGGATGATGGACGCCTATGTGATCTCCTGCCGCTAGCCTTGGACCTGGGAGCGGCAGAGAATACTAATAGCATCAAAGCGAGAGCTGTGTTTGCTGGTTTCAGATCGTGCCAGCCTCCACTGATGTACAGACAGATTTGATGGGTGCAATGATCTGTCTGCTTTCTCCAAGTAACACTTAAAGCTTGTTCTAAATTGTTTATTTTCTTGGATTTCATCTGAAATGCAGTATGGACTGTGAATGAACTGAGAACATTGGTAGATGACTTTGAGGCATACAATTAAAAGAACACACAGCTTGTTTTCTTCCTGTGTCTTTTTGCTTTCTGTCAGTTATCATCCTCACAGACTTTACTGAGGGCACATTGAAATTTTAAAAGAGAAAAATGAAAAGAAAAAATAATGATAGCCAAGGAAGACCTGCTTCAAATAAAAGATGAAGAGAGAATATAGCAGTTTGGGTGGTAGAAACAACATGCAGGGCCCTAAGAGATCAGCTGATATTCACGCCATATTCTGTGCATTAGTACATGTGTAGAATATAGTTTATTATATATAGTACTTTGCAATGTGTCTCCTGTAGAGAAATCCTGCCTTACGATTTTCTTCTCTGTTTTGACTTTCTTTCCAGAATTCACAACCTATGCTCTCGTTTTCCACTCAGCAATAATTTCTCTTGTTCTCTGCTTTGGAATAATAGTTATGTGTGTATTGGCCTAGAAATGACACCCCTGGAGTGAATCATTGTAACAATAACTAATGTAAAATGTTGATTTGCAGATTTTCCTGTGTTGAATACTATTTCATGGCATGATCACCAAGAGTTTTCGGTTGCATCAGAATGGAGAGGAATGGAATTTCCAGAAACAAATTCTGAAACTACTGAAGAAAAGGGAATGGACTAGCCTATAAAAGAGAATCAATTTACTTAGCCAAGGCTTTATTGACTTGTTGAATTTGACCCCAGCTGCATGATATCCTGGCAAATATCACATATCAGGGACACAGTATATTAATGTCAATGGATGCATAGACTATTTTACACATCAGATTTTCCTCAGTGACAGTTAAGCAATACTTAACTGTACAACAGTTATTCCTTGGAAATACCTTTGTAAGAATAACCTCTGAAGATGCTCTCTGCATGCCCCCATGTTTTGCTGGAATGGATTACCCTCTCTCAGGTACACTCATCTGCTCTTTAAGACTGTCAAAGCTTTTTGTCCCCTGACTTCTTCAGTCCCCACGCTATGTCCTGGGTCTTAATTTCGAACTTAAATAGCAAAATGTCATAGTCAATTCTTTCTTTGTATGCTAAATTTATTAATTATAGATAAGCTTAAATGTATGGCTCCTCATAAGAACAATGATATGATTTCAAAGACCAGGCATGTGCTATGCTTTGAGATCACCTTTGTTTATCCATGCTCCCCAAATACCCCACAGGAGTCTGAGTTTAATTTGAAATAGCTATTTCAACACATTCCTGTTTAAACAGGAATGTATGGAGCCAATATCTTTCCCAAGAGGATAAGAATAATTCCCCTGGGGCTGACCTTGTTTTCCTCAAAGATTGATTAAGGAACTTCTAGTAGACTTCCTGTAGAAGACCATGCATTATGTCGGGGGGTGGGGGGCACCAGCATAACTGGAATTTTTAAGTTTTAATTTGTCAGAAAATTTCTCCATAAGAGCACATAAAAGTGACTCCGATTCCTGTTTTAGAGGTTGCATGTCCTTTTCCAGAACCTCCATTGGGTTATATTTCGCCATCACTATTTATGTGTAGCAATGGTAAGTGATGCCATTTGGACCACAGATTTATGGAACGACTTTCCAAAACCTGGGTTGTTTCTCAATTAATCCAGAGTCACAATCCTAATGTAAGATGACAGTGTAAATTGGAAGCCGAGAATATTTCCCTGTTACCTTTGAATACTCCAAAGAATGTAGTCCTTAAACACATATCCTGGAGATAGTGGTCCATCCATACAACGCTCCATTTAATGATTGAAATGAAAATGATTTCCATTGCTCCACTTTAGAAAATTAAAGCAATATATTCCATACGTGTAATAACTCATTTTCTTAATACTGTTTATTATTTGTATGATTTATATATCTAGCCTTACAACAAGACCATGGCCTTTATAAATGTAAAAAACTAAAAAAGTCAGTGGACCACACAATGGTACAATTTTTGTCAAGTTAATGTGCCAAACGATATTTTTTAACATGAAAACTTTATATTAAGATTTATTTGGGCATGTTATTACATTGCTTAGTATTTGAAAATATAAGTTTATACAGTTACTACTTAATGAAATAAGGTAAATTTAGATGTAGCGCCTAGATGTGCTAATTCCTTCCTCAGGAGCTCATTAGTTGCTCTAAGTACTCCATGCCAAGATACTCCAACCTTTAATTAAAATGAACAATCCCCAGCATCCGTTCAGTACCCAAAGCTGCCAATATTGCCACTCTTTGATATTCATGCCAAAAGGTATCAATGACTGTGGATTTGGACATGTGGCCTCCTGAATTATCATAAAGTATTCATCGAGCTCCCATTGTGTTCAATGGCAGTGCTTTAAGTCCTACTGAGGAAAGTCTACTTTTCCCGGCTAGGGACTGTTCATAAAAATCCATGACCATCAGTTAGTATTTTTATTAAATCTTTATTAACATTGAATCTCTAATAAGAAAACAAAAGTGTACTTAGCACAATCAGAGATAATGTAGAAACTTTGCTTATCAAATATTTTTCTCTGATTAGATGTCTCTATAAAATGATTTATTTCATATGAAGCATTTCAAAATATAACATTGATTTCTGGGGGTTATATTTAAGAATATGATGCATCTTTCCAAATATGATAACAGTTGATGTGTTGTATCTGTATATATCATTTTACATTAATTAAATGCTATTTACATTTTCTATATTTAATGGAAATATTAATACCAGAATTGAGGTGTTACTGGAATATTGATACAGATGAGAGCAGAGGATTTTAATTTCACAGTCCCTAGATAACAAAAAGAAACCTTGAAAAATCAAATCTTCATTCAAAGATCAGTGTTTTTTCAAAAGAATTTTGGAGAGACACAGTATTTGAACATGTCTGGTGTTGGTACAGGTTCTCTATGAACAGAAGGATGTGACAATTGGGATAAAATAAAAACTAAAATATACAAAAATAAATACTAGGCATTTTATAATAACTAAATTAGAAAACATTCAGACATTTCTTATTGCTTTCTTGTGTTGCATTCAAAGACAAATACATGGAGTGACAATTATATCTTTGAGGCAATCTGCCCAGAAGTACATTTGGCTGTCCATTTCCTGATGAGCATTGTTAAAGAAAGAAAATAATAATAATAATGCCCTGTAGCTTAGGGATGAACTATTTCCCTGGATACTTCATATGTCTCTTAGAAGTTTATGTACCAGGAGGAAAAGGACAAACTCAGCTGGAGGCAATGGCACATGGCTGTCACACTAAACTTGGAAGGCTGAATCAGGAAGCTATGGTGTGTCTCCTTCTGGTCACGCTCTTCAAATCAGCTGATTATCTTCTTAGCACACAGTAAGTGAAAGTTTTATTATGCTGTACATTTTATCATTTATATGCATATACATGTATTAAAATGAAAGAGAAATATAATCATCTTCCCACTTTCCACCAACTAGAAAATTGTCACATGATATGCTGTGTGAATCTTCCAATGATTTGACATTTGTCATGGTTTGATTCAGGGATCCCACGTGAATTTTATGTGCTCTGAATGCTGGATCCCCAGCTGATGGCAGTTTTGGAATTGGAACCTGGTTGAAGGTGAGTTTTGGGGATGGGTTTATGGGTGCCATAAGCCAGCTTCCCCTTGCCAGTCTTTGGCACACCTTCCTGCTGATGTTTGAAGTGCTCTGGCAGAGGTGATGTCCACCCTCTGCTCATGCCATCATTTTCCCTGCCATCAATGAAGCCTCCCCTGGAGACTCTAAGCCAAAATAAACCCATTCCTCTAAGAGCTGCTTTTGCTATGGTTCTTTCTGCACAGCAATGAAAGAAGTCAACAACAACAAGATTCTAGCAGTTGCAGTAGAAGGCTGATCCCTCAGGGAGGACCCAGCTCAAGAAACACATACAGAACCACACAGTGAGAAACATGGTCCTTTTGGGAACATGTGATCACTGCCCTCAGTTTACAAATATTTTAATGTTAGGGTACTACAATTAATGGTTGACCAGCAAAGCTCATTTTGGTTGTGATACATAATTTGAACGATGACTCATAATAGTTTATTAAAAATTTGTTTACATCTTCATACTTTCAATTCAAATTCCTTCAGTAATTATGTCAATCAATGTCAAAATATCCTCAAAATATAAAAGTTTATACTTAAAGAAGGGCAACCACTTATCTCAATTAAATCAGGCAGAAGAAGGGAAAATGTTGTTTAATATGATTATTTGAGAAGTCGAGATGTCGCAGTGGAAGGAAGATGGTTCAGTCTCTGTGCCTCCCTTCTCTGTTCCTAAGGGTACAGAGAGGAGCCATGAGAAGGAATCACAGGAAAAGGGAGAGCTAGGACCTTGCTGGTGGCAACATCCGAAGTTGTATTAGCCTTCTTTATGTTATGGCTTTGTTTGGTTTTGTTTGAGACAGGGGGTCTTCCAAGCAAACTAAGCTTGTCTCAAAACCATTTTCCTCCTGCCTCAGCCTTCCAAGTGATAATGCTGTAGGTGTGTGTCACCGCCTCACGCTGAGCACCCCTATTTTTCTCCAAAGTAGTCAGTTTCCCTTTCCTGAACTCTTTCCAGGAGAACAAAACCATTGCACTATTTTTTTTCACAGAACTATAATTTGAATTTATTTCTCATTTTACTTTAGTCATCCAAATAATTATCTCTTGTTGTTCTTATTGGCATTTTCCTATTCTCATCCCTCCATGTCTTGATTCCTCAGGAACTTACCCTTGGGTTAATCTTGTCGAATCTAAAAAGGCTGCCTTGCTATCATATCTAATGGTCACTCTTGAGTCTTTCTTCATTATCAGCCTACAAGCAGCTTACAGTTTTGCTGGTGGCTTTTCCAGGGGAAAACTGTCATCTTCAGGTTGGCTTTATCAGATCTTCAGCATGTACTCAGCCTCCCCACCATTCTTTCCCTGTTTTCTGCATCTTCCTAATATACCTGAACTTCACATGTTGAACTGTCCCCATATTTTCTAAATATCTTTAGTGAGAGAAAGAGAAAGAAGATTAGGAAATAAAAGGAAAGGAAGGAAGGAAGGAAGGAAGGAAGGAAAAAGGAAGGGAGGGAGGGAGGGGGCTGCCAGGGTCTCTTGTCTCAACTCCTTACCTATGTGCCACTTTGTGCATCTGGCTTCATGAAGGCACTGAGGAATCCAACATCAGGCTTTGCAGACAAGCTCCTTAACCACTGAGCAATCTCAGCAGCCCTGTCCAGGTATTTTGATCTTAGGCCTTATCTTCCCCTTCCTATACTCAATTCTTAAGTAATCGTGTTTAGTTCTGTGACAGTTAACTCTTCAGGTAAGTTCCATAGACCACCCTCCCCTTGAGTGGGAGGTGTCTCTAACTAGAGTTCAAACATAGGTGCTAAAACTCATTGGTCAGGTATGGACCAACCGGCTGTCTCTCTGACTTACCTGGCTGAAGTCTTAAAAGTCATTGAAACCAAGTCCAGCCCTCTCTTCCCTCCACAAAGCTTCCTAGAAGAAGGGCTTCTAAATTTCCAGACCCTCCCTCACCCCAGCCTAATGTTGGAGGGCTCGGGATTCTTTCCCAGATGAACGTTTTCCTCATCATGGAACCCTCTGTTATCTCTCCTTCTTCTGCCTTTTAGCTGAACAGCTCTCTCCACACTGGGGGCTGGAGATCTCTGTAACTGCCCATTTTCTTTCGAATAAAGATTCCCACTATACCTTATCCTCTGGTGGTCTATAATTTTAATTCTTTAACTTCATAGACAAGAATTTTGGTATAAATTTGGAGATATTTTGGAATTTTCTGGGTACTAAATTCTAATCCCCAGCTCTCCTGTTACAGTTCCATTGCCTTAAATAATATCTCAGTGAACTCTTAAATAAGTCTGATTCAAAGGGCCTATTTTTTTTAGAAGTGAGATCATAGCCACCAGGAAGGGAAAAGGTTGTTTAGAGTTGCACTCCAGAGATGCACTGAGAAGGCCTGAAACCTTTGGCTGCTCTGGTCTCTTCTGGTGCTTTTGGGAATCCACGGGTAATGAGACAGGAGAGAGCAAAACTTCTGGAGAGAAGTCCATGCACTTGGCAAGGCTCAGGTGCCCACGTTGGAGCTGATGGGAACAGCACCCCCATCTTCGTCATGGTTTGAGTCTTTTCACAGGTCAGATGGTGAAGTGCTTTACCACTTAATGGCACTCCTCAGATACTAGGGAATATCCCAGAATGGCTAGCAATGGTTCAAAAGAGCTTCTATATTTACTGAAGATTTAAGTGCCCAATTGCTTTTTGCTGTGGTTTATCTAGCCCTCAACCAGAGATCACGTGATTCATTTCCTAACCTGCTTCAGGTCTTTCTGCAAATGTCACACTAAAAGGAACTCCCAAAGAATGTGATGTAAATGGTATGCACATACATCTAATTTCTTTCTAACACATCGCTCACAATTTGAATTACATAACTTTCTACTGCCTGAAATGATTTGCCCATGAAGTATCATCTATGTAATATTAAAAAAATTAGCCCCCACTTTAGTAAGCCAAAAAATTAGTAAATGTCTCATTGGCGCTGTATCCATATGAGACCTAGTCACTTTCTTAGAGATGGAGGGATGCTGGAAGAAATTAATCTTGCCATACTCATGCAATGTCAAATAAATTCAACTGTAATTTCTGACATGTTTGTCCTCTCCTTTTAGTTCTGCAAAAAGTGAGGGGCTGTAATATGAGGAGCTATATGAGAGAGTGAGTCCAGATTTGCTCTCATTGCTTAAAACAAAGTTTCCTACAATGCACTGAATCAAGGAATTAGGTTTGGAAGAAACTGGAATAAAACTCCAGGTTTACTGGATATGCTGGGGGTTCTTTCAATTTTAGGCAGCACTGATTATGTAAATTTATTATTAAACATATTAATCTGACACTTGACAAAAATGATAAGAAAATCTTTATCAAAGCTATTGCATTGTTATTATAAGAGGAATTAAAGGGGATACTCAATTCTGAATACAATAAAGACAATTTAGGATTTTCAACAAAAATACAACTGGATGAGGGAATCCGTGAGTAGAAAATTACAAGGAAGACATCAAGGGTACATTGATTTTTTTTCCTAACAAGTCTTAACAGGATTCTTGGTAATGATTGGCCAAGGATTTATACATCAAAAGGGCAAATGACAAATTTGATCAAAAGCTGAGGGAAATCAGGTATAAAGAGAGGGGAATGACATAGAAGTGTTCATTACAAAGACTGGACTGGATAGATAAGAGTAGAAAGTAAAGACATGTGCTCAGATGTTAGATCATGAGCCTCTTATTTCTTTTTATTTAATTATTTATTTATTTTGATTAGTATTTAGTCAGCACAGTCCTGTGAATGGACCTGGAAAAAATGTGCATACAACCAGGGCATGGATTTTGGAATGAACTGCTATTTTGTTTTATTCCCTATTAGCTCACAAACTTCTAACCAATCTTCTTTCATTCAATGAAACTGTATTAGTTTAGACTTCTTTTATTATTGTCTTTATTTCCATCTACAGAAGTCATTAAATAAAGAATGTTTTAATAAGCAGCATCCAGGATATGTTTATGCTACTAGAAAAAAAATGAGAAAAGCTACTCTGAAATTTTTACTTGAAGTATTATTGTATACATTTTAAAGTTTTGATTTAGCATCTTAGACATTTCCTAAAAAACTAAAAGGAAATCCTATTTAATTAGAAAAACATAAATTAGTGAAAGCAAACAGGAAACATAACTAAATTTTAGAAAAAATATATAAAACATGAAGTGTACTAAATAAGTCACATTTAATATTCAATATTAAAAGAATCCAGAAAACTTAAAGAAGGATTAAAACACATGGGCAGTAGGATTTTGATATTTAGTTGTGAAAGTATCATACTTACTAATTCAATATGAGAATCATTTTATTCATAAGTGCTAGGAATTTTCTTTAAATGCTTTCCTTTCAAGTCACCTGCTTCTTATTTAAAATGTCATTTATAAGATTAAGACATTAGAATATGTGAAGTAGTAGAGATTCTGGATAAAAAATGGTAAAACAATAAACAAATATCACTTCTTGTTCTTCCAAACATACAAAAATGAACTGAGTAGAATGAAATAAATTGAGACAAACAAAATGTAAATAAGATTGCATTTATGTGGTGAAGGTTAGGTATTTCTTATACATTCTTCAAAAGACTTAATCTATAAACATAATTTTCTCTAATTTTGAATAATTTAATGTACAATTAACCTCCTTGAATGAAGATGCCACTTTTGTTATTGTCTACTATGATCTATGCTAACGGGGAAAAGTAAGATAAAGTGAGATATGAGTGGGAATTATTATCCAAAAAATAATAATAAAGTCTAATTTCAAAAAAGTTAGGAAAAACTAGATATACACTATTTTTAACTATATGCCACATATATCCATATATATATATATATATATATATATGTATATGTATATATATATATATATCACATATAAACTGCATACTACAGTTTAATCTGGACTATAGTTCCTGCTTGGAGTAGTATTAATGTTCCTGGTAGAGAGGTTAGAGATAGAAATGCACATGATTATGAATTTCTGTCCATTGAAGATGCCAGAGAACATAGATTGGTGTACTTATGATATGAAAGGAAGAATGTGTACATTTTCTGGTCTTTATTTCACCCAATAGACAAGACTGAGGCACTGAAAATGATGCAGCTTTCTTTACCAAAAGTAGAAAATCTGAAGAAGGAGTAAATACTCAGGGGTCCTGCGAAGTGGGTAGTGTCTTCTTTGCATTTTTTTTTTTGCAATTTCTCTGGGAGACAGCAATTTTTCACTATTAATTTGTCTATATGCAGAAGGATAATTACATAGCAAGCAAGTATACCTTCCCAATACAGATATAGGTCCCTTGAAACTAACATACAGTTCTGGGTAAAATTTATATAAATGCTAATGGGTTTTAAATGATATTTTTTATTCAAGTAAAGATTAAAAATTACAGTTACCTTGTAAATTGGGAATCCAAGACACAAAATATCACAAGTGTGGTCCTGTAACTTGATTTCTTTCCATAATTAGGACACATTGAAACAAATATAAATGGTATTTTCAATATTTAATTGTCTCCATCAACTGGCTGGTCTGTATATGAAGGAAAATAAAAACAACCTTATGTTTCATTTGACAAGGATAAGATGCAAATTGCCACAGCTTCTCTAGAGCATTCTGTAATTTGCAAAGTGAAGACCTATTAAAACAGGTGCTGACAATTTCATTTTTGCTTTCAGTAATTGATGCTGGCTTCTCATTTATTTACTCTGAAATCAGAAGGTAAACATCACATTTGTCATTTTTAAAGTCAACATTAAATAATAAACTCGCTATGTTAATGTATATGTGATAAATGTATATTACGAGGTCTTCAACAAGAGTTGATTTTTAAATGGAAAGAACACAAGGCTGGCTACGCAGCTCATTGGTACAGTGCGTGCTGCACATGCAGGAGGTAATAAGTTTGATCATAAACCACACACAAAAAAATTCAAATAGAAATGTTATCAATAAAAAAGTAACAAAAACTTTTACATAATGGCTTCCACCATTGCATTTATCATTATTGATATATTGGATTTCGACCCTATTATAGTATGCATATATCCTATTGGTATTATACTTATCGCATTTTTTAAGACACCCCATCTTCCTTTATGATATAAATTTCTAGAGCAATAAAAGATACTACTACAAATAAGAGCTATATAAAATTATATACTCTTGTTTTCCTGTGGCATTTTTTTCTAAATATCAATCACTTTATGTACATGATAAAATTGATTTTGAGTAAAGATTTGTCTTTTAAGAGCTGTTCTTTTATTTGTCAATAAAGCCATGTTTTTTTAGTCTAGTTTTCATTCCTCTACATGTATCTTCAGAATACTGGCAATACACAAATATGTCCTTAGAAAGTCTGCATCAGGTTTGTCATAAGCTTTTAGCAACTCTTCTAAAAGTAAGTTCTTGAACTTGAAAAGGAAGGTCTTGGTTTAGAATGGGTCTTGGTGTTGATACAGCTAAGTCCTAACACCTCCCTCCCATCATTTAAATACTAATGGGTCTCCTTTTGCTGACCAAAGTTAGCGAACTTCCTACAAAAGACTTGAAAATGAGCTTCAGACTTCCTTGTCTTTGAAAAGAAGAAAATTAATCCATACTATCATATTTTTGTGACATAAGGAGATTTTATGATTGCCATAATGAAAACAAGGTCAATATGGTGCACAAAAAAGAAAAACTAAAATAAAAACATGAATAGATTTGGACAATGTAAGTAGGGCCTTACCAACAAGCTGTAGTTAAGTCATTTGAAGAATTAGTAGTTTTCAGTGAAAAGAAAGAAAAACTATTATTAGAATTATGAAAAGTTATTTTATGCTAAGGAGCATAAATGTTTTTATTATTTCAAAAGATAGAATTATATATAATATATATATATATATATATATATATATATATATATATAAAGTATGAGCAGTATGAGTTGCTTGTCACAAGAAACATGGGGGCTGGTTTAGATAAAAATTAATATTTATTCATTTCATATAAATAATAATAATTTTATCAAGCATTTAATATGTGTCAATGGCTTGCTCTAGTACTTAGCTTAATAAATTCTTAAAACAAACTTATAGCTAGATGCTATTATTATTCACTGTTCATTAAATAAGAAAAAAGCTAAGGTCTAAGTAGACTGATAATTAGTTTGGGGTGGCACTAATTTGCACCCAACAATGGGAATCCAGCATTTGTACATTTAAAAACTGCATGTTCAATCACTTGAAAGAAATTAATAATTTCATCTATGATGTTAAAACATTAATTGTCCAAAGACACTGCCTTAGTATGATTACTGGAATACTTAATTATGGAAACATATTCTACTTTGAAAGTTAGTGAACATAAATCTATATTGAAAACATTGAAGATATCTTATTAATCCTTTATACTATGTTGCTATTTCTTACATTAAGAAGGGGGCCCCTTCTTAATGGGCATTTAAAATACAACCGTTAGATAAACTGGGTGTCTATGGCTAGCTAAATGGATAACAAAGCATACAAGGGGAGTGGGAGTCTACTTCATTGGTACAACACTTGCCCAGCATGAAGAGACCCTCTAGATTCAATCTCCAGCACAAGCCCCTCCCCAAAAAATATAGGAAAGCCTTTAAGTGCTGGCTAGTTTTAGAAAGAGTCTTTGGTGTTCAGACAATGACAAAATTGAATGCTGCATTTCTCAGAATAAGTAACTGTCGCTGTGTGACATATGAATGAGCTAAGAACTATGACATATTTCTATGATGTTTACTAAATTTCAAATTTCATACACGTTAAAGTTGTTAAGTTTTTGGAGAGTATAATTTCCCTGAACCTATTAAAACGATGATCATATAATTAAAAAGTAACATTTATTGAATAAACAAAAATGAGAATATGGCTTGAATAAGTCTACTCAACAAATGAAAAACTCTCACTATAATTAATTCAAATATTCGGACACACTGTATGTGTTTTGATGTGGGGTATTTTGGGTATCGCAGAGGGAAAATTTTGCCATTGTTTCAAAGAAGCACGCATGATTTCTGTACAACTGGTATGGTCTAAAGAAATCTAATGGTGAATCAAAAAATGTAAAAATGTACATGTTAGTTATAAATTCACTCATATCTATTAAAATGAGTTTCTTTGTGTGATGTTGTAATATACCACAAACATAATGGTCCACTGCTTATACTTCAAAGCAAATTGTCCATATTCCTTGCCCAGTTGAATCCTGTTGAGATAGTCAGTTACTATCAGATACTCTTTTTCTAATGAGACAGGAACCACCACCCTGACCCTCAGTGTTTATGCCTGCTTAACTATAGTCATTTGTAAGGGAAACCTGTGTGCATGGCTGACAGCAATAGTAATTGTATTAGTCAACTGCCTCCTAAATTCAAAATGTAGCATTGGATTAACCCAGTGTTTCTGAATACCAAAAATAAGAAAACTAGAGTTTGAAAATATTTGGTTATCTCAATATTCATATAGAGCTTGAAACCCACCAGAGGATATCTAGTTTAGAGCTTTTGGATAGATGCCTGCAAGTAAAGACATGGAAAATGATCTAAATGAAAAAAAAAATGCATTCCCTATTTGGCCTTAATTCTATGTATTTCTAGCCAAAGCATGTGTCTTGTAACACACGTGATTACATCACATTGGATCTTCTTAGAAACACAGACTATTAGGTCCTGCCCTAAACATACTAAATTCGATTTTGCTTTCCTTAAGAACCATGGTCCAGTTTTATGTGTGTGATGAACTTTGGCATACACTAATTTAGAACATTATGGAATAGATGAATAAATTTTCATAAAAATTTCATCGATAGATGTATCTTTATTTAAATAAATTTTAAAAATATAACTGTATATTTATTCCCAGTTAAAATATTTAAGTTCAGTTCAAAAAGATAATGCAAATATTCAGATGCAGCAAACCCCAAGTCACTTTGAAGATAAGCATTTCCTTACATTCAATTTTAAACATAAAAAAGGATTTTAAGGAAAATTAATATATATAACTAATTTACACCTAAAATTTCAAAACCTACTTTGATGTCTGTACAGTTTCAAAAGCAGTTTATATGGGTATCTTTATTCATAATGCGAACTTCCAAGTACTATTCATGGTTCCTAAAATTTAAAACAAAAATTTTTAATGTCTAAATTAGAAAACAGTGATTTACAATTGCAGAATAAAATTAAAACTCTTTAGTGCAATTCCTTACTCCAAAGCTTTGAGATTAAACATATCCATGTAAAGCAGTCGATTTGCTATTTTTAAGACTGCAGGTTAATACAGTCATAGGCCTCCCTCGATTATGCACTTTTAAGTAAAATGTTAAAGCTTCAGTGACATATGTGGGTGAACGCTTAATTTCTCCCCTCACGTTACCTCGCCAGTAATTTGCAAATATTAAGGCTAAAAATGGTATATTCTTCATAGACATGCCATTTAGATTTAGGCAAAGATTGATGGTCATGTTCTAAAAGAAAATCAAAAAGGTAAAAGAACTGCCAAATACCTGGATAAAAAGTGGAGAAAGGAGATCATTAATGGAGTGCAGGAAGTCTAAAAGGAAGCACGGATTGGATAATCAGAGCTATCATAACTCCCATAAAATGAGTGAGTGAGGCTGCCTTCCCTTTAGATGAGCCAAAAACTGACAAGACATATTACTCATTTGTCTCTCATTCACTATGTTATTCACCTTCCTTCTTTCTCCATAAATCAAATGAGTAATCAATATGCTGTGACTATGGGGATATTAATTTGCTTTGCCTTTGACTCAGAAAACTAGTCTTACTGATATTTTGGTTGAATATAACTGTTACTTAACATAATACTATTGAAGATGATAGTCATAATTCAAGCACTAAGTTTTATAAAAAATATTTGTTAAAAATAAATAAATAAAAAATATTTGGAGCCGGGCATGGTGGCGAAAGCCTTTAATCCCAGCACGTTGGAGGCAGTGGTAGGATGATCGCCATGAGTTCAAGGCCACCCTGAGACTACATAATGAATTCCAAGTCAGCCAGGACTAGAGGGAGACCCTACCTCAAAACACACACACACACACACACACACACACACACACACACACACACACACACACACACATATATATATATATATATATATATATGAATCATTCATATGTGTATATGATGAATTTATCCCATCACCCCTGATGTACAATTTTTCATCAACCTTCCACTAAAACCCTTGTTTTAATATCATCCCCACCCCATATTCATCCTTTGTGTTCTTTTTTCTTTCAATTATTTTAACCAAATGAGAAATAGTAGGTTTGCTTACATGAAAATAAAAATCCTAAGATTCTCAGGTCATTCTACCACTCAAAAATAAACAATGCTTCATACAATTAACTTTGAAATGGCTGTTTGGACATTTCTAAGTATTTGATTTTCAAAAATAAATAAATAACGATATTCTGAAGAGCATAACTAAGACATGTTAAAATGTGTTCTGATTGCATATCTAATATTAGGCACCATATTGTTGATTCAAAGAGAGACAGGTTGCCTATTTTACAAGGCTCATTGCTGATATTAACATAAAAAGGATATAGTTTAGTAGTTGCGAAAAAATAAAAACATGGGCATAAAGAAATGGGTACACTTGTGGGCTGGAGAGTTGGCTCAGCGGTTAAGGCACTTGCCTCCACTGCCTAAGGCCCCGGGTTCAATTCTCCAGGACCCACATAAGCCAAACCCACAAGGTGGTGGCCCTGGTGCGCTCTCTCTCTCTCTCTCTCTCTCTCTCTCTCTCTCTCTCTCTCTCTCTCTCTCTCTCTCTCTCTCTCTCTCTCTCTGCTTGAAAATGAATAAATAAAAAATTTAAAAAAAAGAAATGGGTACACTTGTGATCAGTCATGCTGATCCAGAAGTAACTCCAGATTCTCACCTCTGTCATTGTACCTTTCCAGGAATGTTCCAGTAGAAATGATATAGCTCACTCTAACTTAACTATAATATAGAAAAATTAGGAAATATGACACTTTCTACTGACTCATATGTTTTAATCTAACTTTGTACCTGATATTGCTCCTCATATGTCTTCTAGTAGACCCCAGTGCCATAAAAGCTTTACTTAAGAAACAGATTCCTTCTATAAAACTAATGGTGATACAATTATAAATGAATCAAAGATTTGATTCATATGATTAAAACCAGTGGGGAATAAAATAGTTAAACCAACCTTTGTTCTCCAAGTAAGGAAAACAATTTTTCTGTACCAGACCGTGACCAGGTCATGACTATGTGGTTATGTTAAATTTACTGTACGATTCAAATACTGGTTCTTGCCCCAGAGATAATTCTGAGAACTAAAAAATACTTTCAAAATAGGTAAGGTACTGACTGGTAAATAACTAACTGCTTTTTCCACTTCTGTACACAAGCTTGCTCTTTCTACGAAGTAAAAGACATGGTGTTTTGTTTTGTTTTGTTTTGTTTTGTTTTGTTCTGTTCTGTTCTGTTCATAAGCCCTGAGCTACCAGAACTAGCGGATGACTCTCCAGCAGAGTTAGCCCTGGCTGGTCATCTGAATAAAATTCCCTTTTTAATCTCCAGACTTAATCAGCGTCTGTTTGATTTTGGGTCTGGGGTCGTGCTCCATTTCAAAAGCATAATAAAATTGGAAGAGAGGAGTACATGTTTGATTTTAATATATTGAATTTGGGGTTTGTGGAAGAGTACAAATGGACAGGAGTCAGGGCTGGTCACCATCTTAACATCTCACTCTCCAGAATGCAGAGACTACAGAGAAGTGTCACCATACTCAACATTTCATTTTGTCTTAGGAAAAAAAACTTAAATTACTTATGTATGAAACAGTATTTTTATATTAAATACTATTTTTTTATATTTATTATCCATAATGAGTTACATTATTTAGTGGGCAAACCATGCATTGTTATCCCGAATTCCCCACTTCCCCCCCTCCCCATCCCTGATCAGTTGTATATCCTCCTTCGTGGGCTGTATTTTTAAAAGACAAGGTCTTAGAATAGCTAACCTCAGAACTCTGTATAAGTGATGATGACCTTGAACTTCTAATCCTTTACTCTTCAGCTCTGGAGCAAGAGCCATCACTGCCAATTTATAATTTGCTAGGAATTAAAGCCAGGGCTTTGTGAATACTAGGCAAATGTTCTACCAGCTGAGAAGTATCCCCTACCTAGAACAGTATTTGAAAAGTAACTTATTTTTGCTGCATTATGTCTAACTAAAACCTTGTACTATGAACATGAAAATGTATGAATATGATTTGTCAGAATGAGCAGCCACTGAGGACTTACATGCAAGTCTAAAGGTAATACACAAAATTTAAATATGACTTTTAAGGATTAAGAGAAATATATGTTTGTTTATCCTACAATGATGTATATTTTCATACATTAATAATTTCTTGTGCTTGGGTGTTAAGTAGCTGTTTGAGAACCAGATTGTCTGATTTCAAATCTAAATTCTGCCTTTTACAAAGTAAGTATAGATAATATATAGCCTCTCTCCATTCTCTCAGAATTAGTAGTTTAGTTTTCAAAACAAAAATAAGCATATCCATCTACAGTTACATATATACATGTGAGTATGTGTATGCAGTAAGGACAGATAACAGCTAATGCAATACCTATGGAAAAAACAATATAGGGCAAGGCCATACTGGCATTTTCAGTCTTCTGTAAATACCTCATCAGTTCCCTGTTTTTTCCTCTTCAGAAATTGATATGCAAAAAGTAAGCCTCAAGATGTTGGGGGATTCTTTAGTTTTCAAGATTCACAGCTACAACTTAGCATTTCAAAGTGAAACCAATTTAATAAATCTCCTGTTACCTAAACACAATTAAAACTCATAATCACTGATGAAAAATTAGCATAGTTTGTGTGAGAAGATCACACAAGGCATCAGGCCTCTCCTGGAGACTCGCCCGCAGAGCTGTTAATGAAAGGGCCATGGAGTGCATGCCTTGACCTTGTTGTTCTGTGTAGAGGGGAAAGAGGCCAGCACAGGAAGGACAGAGGACAACGAACCAAGCCATGATAGGTTTACAAAAGATTAAAAGACACATAGAAAGTAAAACTTTCTAAGAAGTGAATGAAGCCATTCCAATTGTCAGAGAATTCTGAGAATGTGTCTTATGGCAGAAATGTAAAGAGACTTATAGCATACCAGTCCCCTCTTTCTGTCTGTGTGTGTGTGAGTGTGTGTGTGTGTGTGTGTGTGTGTGTGTGTGTGTGTGTGTGTGTTTAGTAAAATGGATGAGACCTGAAAGCCTGAGACTCTGATCCAATTACTGGGAGGAGGACAGAAGCATTGGTATTTTACAAATAAACTGTTATCCCAAATTTTTGTTATCTAAATTATATATATATATATATATATATATATATATATATATATATGTGTGTGTGTGTGTGTGTGTGTGTGTGTGCGTGCGCGTGTGTATGCATGTATAAATTGTACTTATGGAAGAAAGCTGTGATATTGCTACACTGATAGAGAATTCATATAGTAAGAAATTCAAGTGGATGAGTGACCAAGTAAATACATCATATTAAAAAGAATATGCTTACAAAGACACATATAAAAATGAAGATGTTTTATATAAGTACTGTCCCACAGCCTCAATTCTGAAGCCAATGCTTCCTTTCTACATAATGAAAGATCTGTTTGTGAAGCACAAGATTTTCACACATCTTCTCTTCACCATACATCATCTGATATAAATTACCAATATCTTAGTTCAGAGGACTGTGCCTTTAGAGAATCTGTGGGTTGTCTCTGTCATGCACACTAATGACCAATGTTCGTAGACAGGAAAATGTAAGCCATGTGTTTCTGTTAATTAAGCTTCCCTTTTTATAGGCCACATCAAGAATGAAGAGGAAGTCTCAGTTCCAGAATCTCTGGATTTTATTAATTTATGGTTAAGTCATTTCTATTACTGTCACCAATATGATTTTAACATGGTTTATATGGTTAATATGTCAGAGATTCCTCTTTGGTACTGATGCATGAATCAGAGAAAGGTAAATTCTGACAAAACTACATAAAGAATTTTAGCAAATTTGATCCAAATTCTGTTACAGTAATCCGTATATTGGTATGTAATCAGTCATATTATTGAGCTTCTGGGTATGTTTTAAAGAGATCAAGGCTATTGCAATTTTGAGTTCTATTGATTCCTAATTAGATTATACTTCTGTGATGGTTAGGTTTTGTTGTCAACTTGGATCACTTTAATTATCTTGGGTGGGTCTCTGAGGATGTTTACAGGAAGGCAGCCTCTAAGTAGGGGGCAAGATGTAAGAAGCTCAAAGAAGGTAGACGTAAACATCCTTTGTGCCATGCATGAAGAAAATTCCAGAGTCAGGAAGCCATTAAGTCTGGGGAAGAGTTGCAAGACCCCACCCTAAGACTATGTAAAGAGGAAGAAATTCTCTCCTTGGCTCCCTGTCTGTTGGCTGCTGGTTCTTGTTCATGACTTGCACTTGCATCCTGCTCTCCTACCCTTCCTGAACATCAGAACCCAGCTTCCTTGGCCTCAAATCATGGACTGAAGCCACTCCCAAGGGAGCCATCAGGCCTTCTGGGCTGGATTGGGACTGCTGAGGCATCCAGCCACATGGACTAAACAGCTACTGGTTTCTTCACCTTTGGGCTTGCAGTCTGCTATTGTTGGATTGTTGTAATTTACCCCAATAATTTTTCTTTTACTACAATCCATACTATCAACTCTGTTTCCTCTAGAGAACCCTGACTAATACAGAATTTGGTATCAGGAGTGGGGTGATTTGCTGGGATGAATCTGATCATGTGGATTCTGATCTTCCAGAACTTGTGTGCTGGAGGAATGGACATGGACTTTGTACTTGCGACTGAAGATGCCTTCCAAAACGGTAAACCAAGTTTTAGAGACTATTTTGATGAGAATTTGGAAATGCTCAGTGCAGAGAGAATTGCATTTGGAGGCTTGGCTTGTGAACTTTCTAAGGGGAAGGAGAGACTGCAGAAAACTTTAATAGAAGTGTGTGCCTGGGCCAAGGAGTAGATGTGTCCTTCTGTCCATGAGCAGAGAGTTTGAACAAGGTTAAATTTAAGTAATGGACTGTGTGCTTGGCTATGGATATGGAACTGAGAATTTAAGATTTGAAGTTAGAAAAACCTCAAGGCAAGTTTAATTTACTGGCAGAGACTGACTTTTGATTATGGCCCAACTGCTTTACATTGAAACAGTGGAGAGATGCCTGAGGTGTTTCCACCCAGGAAGGACAGAAAAATGCACTGTGTAATTCTTTGGTAAGGAAATCACTGAAAGAAAGGAATCTTCTCTTCAAATTCTTGTTTATTTTGTACCTGAATTCACAACATGGCTGTGTCCTGCATACCTGGTATTGCTTTGGAAGCATGAGGAATGCATGCATGGAGTGGGTCATGAAGTACACACCATTCTAGGAGCAGCTGCTAAGATGTAGTAGTTGGAATAGGGCGTGAAATCCCTCATTGGCAAGTGAAACCATTGGAAAGTGGACAGTGGTTTTCAATGGAGACCTGAAGATATTTTGGACATACCAGGACTGTACAAGGCCTACCATGGCATGCTGTTTGCTTGGGATGGAGGTTTCCCCAGGTACTCAGCCAAGCTGGAGGGACAAAATCGGAAAATCTGGAAACTGTCAGTCATTGGTTGTGCTAAGGCACTTTAACTGCAGATGTGGATGTTTGTCTAATGCTGAGTTTGCATTGGTCCAGACTTTCCTTATATGCCTCATCGAAGTTGAAAATGTTTACTCTGTGCCATTTAATATAACTTGTTTTAATTTTACAGAACTCTAAGGGCAGGGACCTTGCCTTGTGTTGGGGGAAATTATGCATTTCCAGTTGTACGTGAGATAGTTATATCATGTTAGGCAGAATTTGTTGGGCCCCGGCCTAACTGAGCAACCTTAAGCTAAATTTTAGAATATGGAATAAAGCCAGGTGTGGTGGCTCACACCTTAAATCCCAGCTGATTTCCATGTAGCTGATAAGCTTTGTTCCTGTTTGTTGTTTTGCTTTACTAGTGATGTTACCAACTACCCTGCTCATCGGCTGTAAAATAATGTGCCCTAAGAAGGCATATTTTGCTCTGCTGTACTCTGTTGATTGGCTCCTGCCAAAAAAATTTGAATCTTATTGCTTGAGAGAAATAGGCTGAACAATGCAGCCTCAGGTTATAAAATGGTTGTGGGTGCTCATATAAAATGAGATTTGCCTGACATTTCTCCTGGTCACGTGTCTGTCCAACCATTCGCCTCACCTCTCCCCAACCAAGCCTTTTTTCCTGCTGGCTGGTAAGACTTGGGCTACCCACAGGGGGCCAAGGTTCCATGACCCCCCAACAGGAATTATGGTTTTTTAAAAATTTTTAAATATATATTTATTGTCCATAATGAGTTACATTATTTAGTGGGCAAACCATGCGTTGTTATCCCGAATTCCCCAATTCCCCCCCTCCCCATCCCTGATCAGTTGTATATCCTCCTCCGTGGGCTGTCTGTATTAGTCCTTGTGGCAAGGGATCCTGTATATCTTAGTACTCATCCCAGTCTTCCTGGCCCAAG
>PVHP010015212.1:0-37806 GCA_004024765.1 Zapus hudsonius
AAAAAAAAAATCCTCCACGTGCTGGGCGTGGTGGCGCACCTCTTTAATCCCAGCACTCGGGAGGCAGAGATAGGAGGATCACCATGAGTTCAAGGCCACCCTGAGACTACATAGTGAATTCCAGGTCAGCCTGGGCCAGAGTGAGACCCTACCTCAAAAAAACAAATAAATAAATAAATAAATAAAAATAAAAATCCTCCACACGTAGCCAGACGTGGTGACTCACATCTTTAATCCCAGCTCCTGGTATGCTGGGGTAGGAGGATTTCCATGAATTCAAGACCAGCCTGAGGTACAGAGTGAGTTGCATATCAGCCTGAGTTAGAGTAAACCTGCCTCAAAAAAAAAAAAATGCTCCGTGCTCTAAGCATTATTTTTTACTGTTAAAATTGGTTTGGTGTACTTTAGCCAATTTCCAACCATTACTTGTTTAGGAAACTATCCATAAATGAATTTTGTTCCTCATTAAGTATCTGAAAATGCCATCGCATCATGAGTCAGTTTCACACAAAATATGTAAGAGAATTTAATAGGTAAGAGAAAAAAATTCACCCAACAATGAAGCTAACTACAAGAAGATTACTGTCACAGTAATAAAAAAATAGGTATAACATGAGGCAATGGTTCACTGAATAAGGTTCTGGCCACATAAGCAGAAGGACCTGAGTTCACACCCCCAGCACCCATGTTAAAGCCAGGGAAGGCAGTATATGTTTGTAATCCCAGTACTGTGGAGATGAAGACAGGAGGAATTCTAGGGCTTGCTGACTAGTTAGCTCAGCAGAATTGGTGGGCTCTAGGTTTAGAATGAGACCCAGCCTTAAAGAAACAATGTGGGGCTGGAGAGATGGTCCAGCGGTTAAGGTGCTTGCCTACAAAGCCTGACAAAGTGGGTTTGATTCCCCAGTACCCACATAAAGCCGGATACACAAAGGGGCACATGCATCTGGAGTTCCTTTGCAGTGTCTAGAGGCCCTGACACCCATCCTCTCTGTCTGTATCTCTATCTCTCTCTACTTGCAAATAAATAAATAAAATTTTAAAAAGAAAGAATGTGAGCAGTGATTGAGGAAGTCATTGACCCGTGGCCACCATAAACACTCACACACATGCATGTGCCAACACACATATGAACACAGATATACACATGCACAAAAAACACATATACACACATACACAAAAAAATAGAAATAAAATAAATGCCAATCAATAGTTGATTGACTAAGTATTCATACTATCAGAATATTATGTAGCATTAAAATACTTATATGATTATATTTCAATATGCATTAATATTTAAAAGTACCTGCAACATTTTATTAAGGTTAAAAATAAATCAATAAATAGGATCCTACTATGACTTTGAGAAGATATCCCCCAAAATGTAAATGCTGGCTAGTTCCTGGTGGCATTATTACAGGTAGTTTAATTTGGATTTTTCCCTGTGTTTTCTGAATTCTTACAATGGACGTAGGCAAGGTAAGCCTCACATCCTTGTCTCAAGGCCTGTTAGCCTCCTGAGTCTTGGTGGGGTCTGGTTAGCTGATTCCTACTTGATTCTGTAGCCCTTAGCTCAGGAGGCAGAACAAGCTGACCGTAAAGGCTGGGAGATGGGGCAAGAAATGATTAGGTTACTTTATTGAGTTACATGCAAGGGGCCTTTGAGACATTATTTAGCATCAAGTTAGATGCAATGCACAGCTCAAACAAGTGTCCTTAGCTCAAAAGAAACCTTACATAATGCAAAACTTAAATAAAATAAAATAAACTGTTCCAGCTTCACTTACGTAAGAATAGGCAGAAGGAAGCAGTAAGCTGCTAGAAGCTTTGGTGCAATCAGTTTTCTCGTCCACAATAGTGTACCTACCTGCTAATGAGGCCCCTTTAGGGTGACCTGGAAACTTACAGCTCCATCTGTCATTGGGTAATGTTGCAACGACCTCTTTCTGTGACCTTTAAATAAATAAAACCTGTTGGTTATTCTGATTCTACTACAAATGGCATTTGCTAATTTGGTCCATTTCCATTTGTAGGAAAAATAGAAAGAAAATCTATTTAGTGAATCTGTAATATCATTCATCATAAGCAAAATGAAAAAGGCAGTCTGTTGGCTATTAGGTGGAAAGTCTACATTAAAATGGAAACTGCTCTTTGAACTATGAATTCAGAGTTCTTTCAAAGATATGCCTCAGGCTTATTACTAGTCTGTTAAAATGCATTAAATTTTCTATTGTAGAATTTATTAAGCTGTACAAAATTTGCTTAATAAAAATATTTCTACTGTATATTAAAATCTCTAAAGCAGATACTTTTTAAAAATAATTTCCTTTTTAAGTCACTCTAAAAACAAAGCATGATTTTAAAAGTGGAAGTGGAAGGCAAGTCATAAAAAACCAAGACTTAAACAGCCACATAATGCTCATTTCGGCAGCATATATACTACAATTGGAACGAACAATAGCCACATAAATCAGCAGAGAAATGGAAAAATGTCCCAGTTGTAATTAATGGCAACTTACATCTATAGCCTAAGCTTTAGATGGAAGATTGGTTGGTTGGTTGGTTATTCATTCGTTCGTTCATTTGCTTATTTGTTTGTGAGGTGTTTGGTTGGTGTGTGTGTGTCTCTCTGTGTGTGCGTTGTGTGTTGTATGTTGTATGTTGTGTCTGCTGAGACACTAAGTATTGGAAGAAAAACTGAACATACACAAACATCCACATGAACAAACATACCAAAACAAACACACAAAACCAAATTATAGATGCCTCCTCAATTATATTTCCTAGTGAAACTGAAGAGTAATCAAGTGTAATCATATAATTAAGACCACTGAGCATAAAACATGCCAAATTGGTCTTGATCTCAGATCCAGTACCTTTTGAAATGTTGACATGATTACTTCCTTATTTACATATTATGACTCATGTTCCCAATACACAGAGCCCTGGGGAAAGAGCTATCAACAAGCAGCAGAGGTACCTGGTCCTTCCACTTTAAGAGACTTTGCCTCAAACAGTCAACAAGGGAATTCTGGACTTTTATTTGCCTAGCTTTTGTTCTTTATACACTTTACCCACAACAATGATGAGTCCTGGGTTTTCAAAACATGTCTGATTTTTACATATCTCACTGCTACATACCTTGTTGAACACTTTTAGATTGAGAAATCTGGTCTTCCTAACTATAAAGAACATGAGAGAGGCCTGTCACCAGCAAGGAAGCCACTAAGAAAGATAAAAATTATACTTGAATAGTATAAAGAGGAGACATAAAAGGCAAGTAGTGCTGAACCTGGAAGCTCAGAGGAGTGTTAACCATCCTAGCCTCCCTTCAGCCAAGACTTCAGAACACATGTAATTTAATAGAACTGACAGTTATATATTTAAGTATCTTAATGACTCCAAACAGGTATACACACTGAAAAATTAACTTGTATTAATGCAACAGAAAAAAACAGAGCAGCAGGCTTTGGTAAATCACACATCCCTTAGAAAAAGATTTGGAATACTCACCCTCGATATGTGCATATAATTATTTAAAATACATAAATGTGCTATGTCTATTATTTAGCACTACATATGTATGTGTATATGTGTTGATTGAGATTTATTGCCATTGCAGATTTGTAGTTTATTTTGTAAATTCTTCTTGATTATTTCAGATTGTCTTATGATTGCCTTTGTAATTTCCTTATATCCCTTGTCTGCATTCTTGGCAAAAATACTTGTTAAGACTGTAAGGGTTGCTATTTAAGTTTAGATTACAAACCATATATACATTTATCCATATATATGAACTGTAAACTATTATATAATAAGTGAACATGAGTGAGGGCATTGAATTATAGAGTGTCTACATCTCTCATTTCATGTATTTTGCGATATATGACTTATGACATATGACATATGACCCAGGAAAGATTCCAATGATAATCTACATATTAAATATTAATAAAGTTTATCATATATAACATAGTAATATTGAGCTCCATCTCATAATTATTTCAGATGACAAAAAACAAAACAAAAATACTCAAATATGTAATAAACAACCTTTATCTGAGTTGAATTCAAGGGCCCATCATTCCAGTATTTAATCTTTATGCTTTCCAAAAGCAGTCTATAGAAAGTATAGTAATGACCCATATCTCTGTTTTTCTTTCTTCTTTATCCTTACCACTTTCTATCTTTCCCATTGGTTTCTTCTTCTTCTTCAACAATGACTAGTTCTCTGCAGCAGGATCTCAACTCAGTGCCCTTTGGGTCACTCTCCAAGTGCATAGAGCTTTAGCTGGTAGAACGTTAACAGACTCTCTATCCAAGTGTTCCATCTGCTTGCCTCATAGGTCCTTGGTCACCTCTAACACAAGGACCCTGTCCAAAGAAGTCACCAATTACCATCTACATTTAGATCCATCAACCTCCTCTGAATTTTTCTCACTCCCTCACACTCTTTGGTCTATAAAACATCACAGACAGGCTACCTCAATTGCTTAAACAAATACAAAAAGACACAGAAGCCACTCAGCCTTACCTTCACATCCCTTTCCAGAGCCCTAAGGGCATCACAACATGTCACTGGCTCTGGAAAGAATTATTTATTGTACGTCCCTGTCTGTGCACATTATGCAGTCTGAGAGCTGCCAGAGCCTGTGGTCATCAACATGGAAAGAGGGGAACCTGCACTGTTCCTCAGCCACTTCTGTATGAGCTATGAAACCTCCTTCAAATCCCCACCACCACCCTTTCCATCAAAGCCTTCTGGAAATTTTCCAAGAATTATCCCCTCAAATATATTTACTAGACATATGAAGCACAATTCTATCAAAAGCCAGAATTGACTCTTAACTTTATAAAACTGAAAATACCAGCATAAAATAAATGTCATTGTATAGTAAGTAGAAAACAAGATGCTGATAACTTTTTATATTAAAAAAAAAACCTGTGAAATGTTGATTTTTAGGGCTTGAGAGATGGCTCAGCAGTTAAAAGGCTTTTGTTTGCAAAGCCTGCCTGCTCGGTTCAATTCTCCAGTACTCACATAAATCAAGGTGCACAAAGTGGTGCATGTCTCTGGAGTTTGTTTGCAGTAGCTTTTAAAAGTTATGGGACACTCATTTTCTCTCTCCTCTCCCCTCTCACAAATAAAAAATATATATATTTTGATGCTGATGTTTAAAGACCACAAATATGGGCTATGAAATAATTAAGCAATGGTTTTAAGGTGTAGCTATTCAAGGATGATTTTCTAGACATTTATAAAATACCTCAAAGGGGAACCATCCATGCAAAGTCTCAAGAAAGAGTCTGTTCATACCAGTGACAATTTTTAATTATCTTTTTCAGTCCCTCAGCACAGAAAAACTCTTTTTCCACAAACAGAACGAAGACCTGGAGGGGATGAAGACACAGCATGCTGAACTTAGGCAAGCCATCTTTATTAAGAAGTGAAACAATTTGGGTTTTCCATGGCCTACTTGTGAGAAGAAAAAATTTTTCACAGCAATCAATTAACTAATAAGAGATTAATTCATGTCCAAGAAAGCATTACAAAAATTCAGGAACCATAATTTTAAGACCTTGAACCAAAGGAAAGGTAGGACAGCTTACAATGCAAACTTTAAGACACAAAACGGCCTTGATATTCATGTTTTTGTAGGTGCCTGATAATACCTACACATAACGGTAGGAAAAGATGACACTGAAACAAAACAGAGACTAATTGAGAGGGGGAAGAAATATGGGGGAGAGGAAGGAGAAGGAATCATAATGGTTTATGGTCTATAATTATGGAAGCTATCAATAAAATGTTTTTTTTAAAAAAAAAAGACCTTGAGGCAGGGCAGACCACCCAGGACACATGAAAAGTATCCAAACAGCATCACACAAACTGTCTTTGTAACTATGCTGCTCTGCTTTTTCATCACCACTTTATAAAAAGGAGTTGGAAATTCATTTCAAAATAGTCCTTAATTTTATACTATGTCACATATGCATGTATGTAGTAAAGTTTATAGATGACATTAATTCAGGCAATCTCTACAAATGTTTTATCATCTGAATTTAAAACTTCATCCAGAAGTCATAATCTCAAGATTCTTGTAGTAGATGGGTCCTGCCTTGTGCTCACAACACTGGATAGGCGCAGCTAAGAGGAACCCTTAATAAGCTGTGACAAAAATACCCAAGGGAAAAAAACTTTTAAGAGAAAAATTCATTCTTTCTCGACATTTTCAGAGATTGTAGTCTAGTCACCTGGCTCCCTTCTTTCTGGGCCTGTGACATCATGGGAGTACATCATGGAGGAAGGTGTGGCAAACTGAAGCTGCTCACTTCAGGTGAGCAGGAATAGGGTGAGGGAGAGAAGCAAAATATACCAAACAGCATAGAACAAAAGATACCCAACAGCATACTCCACTAACCCACCTTCTCCAACCTCCTAAAGTTTCTGCACATACCCAATAGCCCACTGTGCTGAGTCCATCAATGACTTCGTTGATGAGCTGACCACTCTGTGATCCAATCACCTCTGACCATTGCTGTACTCAATCAAGCCTTCAGTGCATGAACCTTTGGGGCCCATTTTAGATCCAAATCACAGCAACCACTACTTTAGCAAGACTAATTCTTGTCTGAATGAACTACAACTTCTACTTAAAAAAATAATTTTCAGTAAATAAACTGTAGGTGTAGATTTTAAGAAGAGCACAGGAATCTAAACCAGTTTAACTTATTAATATTACTATTTTAAAGTCTCTTGACATCAGCTTAATGTCCTGGTGATCTATGGCAGAACTATCATTTTTATATAATGTTCTAATAAATATCTGAAAGTCAATGAACTGTGCACTATCTTTAAATAGTAACTGTCCACAACCAGGAAGTGGCAGCAAAAGTTTTACTTCAGACATATAAATTATATATTGCTTCTCTTGATTTCAGTCAAGATGATGATGTTTGCTTCACTTGAAATAGGACGTGTTTTTAAATTTGGCATCAGAGCCAATTTCTTTCAGAAGAAATAAAATCAAGAAACAAAACAGACATTAATTCTCCATCAGCTACTGCAGTTCCTTATTCATTTATATCAGAAAATTCACAACAGAAAAGTGGGACCTGTCTTCTTCCTGCAAGGTCACCAAGACGATTGATACAATGTTCTTGGATCCAGAAATATAATCCCTTCTGGAATTCTCTTCTCTGAGGCCTTACTTGGAGATCTTTCTCCACCATTAGCCTCACCTACAGCAAAGCTAGGGCATCCTCCATCCCGTCTTGCAAAAGAAGCTTCAGAAAAAAAGAAACTCTCATTTTAACAGGAAGGTAACTTCAGTCTGAACACCTAAATCATTAATTCTGTTGTACTCAGCTCCATGTTGCTTAGACAAACATCTAACCAGACACAGCTTTGGGGAAGAAGAGGTTTATTTCAGGCTTACAGATCCAAGGGAACTTCAATCAATGGTGGAAGAAGCTGGTTTCCCTTCAAAGATCCAGGCAGAGAAACCACCAACAGCCAGCACCACAAATGCAAACAATCAGAGCACAAACTGTTCTGCACACTCCTTTGGGTTGTAATCAAGATAGACCCCCCCCTAAAAAAGATGGGCCCGCAAACATACCTTAGGGCTGGACCCCAGCCAGGATCTGCCCCCAGTGCCACATCCTCCAGGAGGCTTTTGGAGACTAAGCAGGAAGCTTAATCTTAATGAAAACTACTTGAGGCTGTGGGGACCCACATTTACATTCAACCGTTCTAAGATTAGACTTTATAGAAAGTACATTTTCCAAGCAGGGTGTGGTGGAGCATGCCTTTAATCCCAGCACTCAGGAGGCAGAGGTAGGAGAGTGCCATGAATTTGAGGCCAGCCTGAGACTATATTGAATTCCAGGTCAGCCTGGGCTAGAGAAAGACCCTACCTTGAAAAAAAAAAAGTACATTTCCATCACCCCAAGCTGCCAAGCTGGAAGTACATGCTAACCACCATGCCAAAGCATACACTAAATACTACTTTCCATGATATGCTATATTTTGGTGCTGATACAAGGACCAGAATTTATTAAATTAACAAAATTTTTATTAGAATTTAAGCAATTTGAAATATATGTTGCCAAATCCCTACTGCCATTTGAAAATAACTTTAGATTAAGTACTCACTTGGTTGCAAGAAAAAAAAAAAAGACAGTTTAAACCAGGTTAAGCAGACCAGCTCATGAAACACAGGGAGATGATAAACTGGATATGTGGGGGCTACAGCCAATCAGAACAGCATGAGATAGGTTCTCATCTTCTCTCCTCTCTCCCTTTTTCCTCTCCCTTTCAACAACTACCTTCCTCCAAAGAAAGACTTCCACCACAAAAGAGATATCCAGTCACCAGCCTTCAATTTAAAAATTTAAAAATACCACCAAGGTCTAAATGGCTAAGGCCAGGTCAGAAAGCCAATTCTAGGCAGAGATTTTTTTAAACTACATCTCAGCTATCACATAATTCTGGCATAAAAAAAAGTTTTCAGGGAAAGGAGGGCAATAAGAATATACACATTCATTTGGATCTCATTTCATTGTGCAGTAAAGATCAAAAGAACTTTGGGGGAAAAGTTCAGATTATTTTTATCAACCTAGTGGTACTTTTTAATTGCTTTGTTTTAATTTTCTCAGCTCTGATTCCAAATCATTGACATTTCTTTGTCCTTAATTTTATGGGTTTAATCAGATTAATGATTTGTCAATCATTTTTAAGTAGAGGTTATTCTCTTTTGATCTACTTCAAATCACAATTGCTGCTTTGTTTGAGATGTTAGAAAAATTGCTTTTTAAGGCAAAGAAAGAATCAAACAAGCTTCCAGAAACAGTCATGTTTTATTCTTTTTTAAATAAAGTGTCAGAAAGAGAAAAGCAAAATTAAGACAAGGAGGAAGAGTTAGTATCTTTCTATGTGGATGTTGTTGTAAGGCAAAAATGGGTCAGTGGAGGATCTAAAATCCACAGTCAACTAGTCCAGAAGTCAGTAGCCCATATGCTAGTTACTCTCTGATGCACTTGAGCCTTCACCCTCTCTTCTGAAGCACACAAGGAAACTGCAAATGGAAACTTTATTGCAATAATAAAGTCCATTGGAACAGGTAAAAGATTTCTTCATCTTCTTGCTAAATATACCTCCATTGATTTTTCTCTTCTACCTTTGCTTGCTTTAATTCATCACATGTATTTCCATATGTTTTATAGAATTGATTCTACATCACTAATAACTAAATGGTAGAATAGACATTCTCCCCCAAACTCACTTAACTACATAGATCCTAAAATAGACTATATAAACTTCAATGTATATGCAGATGTGTGTCACTTAGAATATATTGCATCATTGAAGTAGTCATTGTAGAAGTTCATAACAAGTCAAAAATTTTTACTTTTGTGAAATTCTTCCTCTGAGGTCATTCCTATCTCGTCTAGAGCTTGGTTCTATTTCCCAGTGTATATCCATCATGAATCATTGAAACTTGTCTATCATAAGAAACCAGGTAGGTCCTTGAAGACATGGTTGCTCATGATATAGCAGGGTGAGCTAAGGATTAGAATTTAGATAGTTCCCATCAGAAATTCCAATGCACCCCAACATTTAAGGAGTACCCAAATTCTCATCTACAAAGTTAAAGAATTAAAATCATAGACAACAAGATGTTAAGGTATAGTGGGAGGCTTTATTATTTAAGATAACATGGGAGTTACAGAATTCTCCAGCCACCAGTGTGGGGAGAATATATGGGAGAGATTTTAATAAATCTGTGCTGTTCAGCCAAACAAGCAAAAGAAAAGGTATCAGAGGGCCCCCATCATGAGAGGGAAAGGTTTATGTGGAAAAGAATCCTGAGACCCCTCACCTCAGCCTGAGGGTGAGGGTCTTACCTGGAAAATTAAGTCCTCCTTCTAGGAAGCTATGTGGAAAAATAAGATTCCTTTGTTCTAGGGAAGCTTTTTCAAACTTCCCCCAGGTAAGTCAGAGAGACAGATGATTGGTCTATACCTGACCAATCAGTTTTTGCATCTAGGTTTGAGCTCTGGCTAGAGACACCTCCCAATCAAGGGGAAGGGGGTTCATGGAGCTTGCCTGAACTATCACAATGAGGGCTCTGTTCTCATGAATGGATTGATATATTCAGGGGTAAGTGAATCCATAGGTTAACGAGTTATCTTGAGAGCAGATCTGTTATAAAAGCTAATTTGGTTCTGTCTTTTAAGGGTATCCATCTCACCACAGGATGCTTGTGTCACCTTGAAATCCTGCAGGGGGTGTCCATGGACAGGAAGTCCTCCAGATGTAGTCCCTCATCCTTGGACCTCCTAGCTTCCAGAGCTTCCAGATATTCTTTATTCATCAGTTTATTGTATTCAGGTATAGAATACTTACCAACAAACATCTCAATCCACAAAAAGCAGCTATAGGATGCCTCTCTCTCTCTCTCTCTCTCTCTCTCTCTCTTCTTTCTACCCACATGTTTTTTCATGATATTTAAATTGAGTAAATGTACACTTGACTGTGTTATTAAGAAAAAATATGTGGCAAATTAATTTTTTTCTAGCAAAGATGAAAACAACAGGTGATACTAAACAAATTTAAAGTATTCTTATTGAGATTTCACATCTTTAAGGGCAAATAGAGAAAATAAAACAGATATTGCCAAGTAACTGTTTAAAATCTAAGCAATGAAGTGCAGGGTTGGGGAGCAGTGTTTATTATTTTGTGCCAAAACCACTCCTACATGGTTGTTTGAGGAGATATAATCAGAGGAAACATTTCAAGGACAAACACTATCTCTTAGTTCCCACTCACACCAATTACATAGTTTTTAGACTTGTAAGTATAGAGATCTCTTGACAAGTGGGCACTATCATTGCACCAAGGGCAAAATTTTTTCAGAGTCAGTGTTAAGGGGACTTCCAATTAAAGTTCTTTCTCCAGCACCCCTTTGACCCCAGAGAAATTAGCAACCCAGCAGAGAGGTGCAAGACAGGGAGATTGATGACCCTTCAAGCCTTGTAACTACATACGCTGGAGAGGGAAGGGATGAGGCTGCAAGAGGAACAATACAAAAAGTTTTTAAATTAAGGTTTTGAACATTCTAATATAAGAGAACTTAAAAGCTTTGACACTCAATTTCGGTTCAATTCAGTGATACTCTATAATAGCCTTGTCCAACAAAAGATAGTGTAAGCTACACATGAAATCTACATTTTCTAGAAACCACATTTCAAAAGGTAAAAGGAAACTGGTGAAATTAATTTTAATATTATCTCTTGTTTGACCCAATATGTCTAACATATTGTCATTCCAACATATAGCAAACAAAAAATTTTACTAATGACATAGTTTGCATTTTTTACTGTCTTAAATCTTGCAAGCATTTTATATTTGTAATCCAGCTCATTTTGGTTACTTTTATAAGTTGTCAATAGATACTCTATTAGATATAATAGATCTACAGGTACCTTAAGAATAATTCATTCATTCAATTATATAATGTGTCATTATTATAACAAGGGCCTACTGTGTGGCAAAGCACTGAAAATTTTTTTACTTAGCAGTGCAAAGAATTAACACATCTCTTATCTAATAGAGAACTGACTTTGTCACTTTAACAGGAACACATATATTAAGAAAATAATTATCCAAATGTTAAAGACAATGTGTGATAAAGGAAATATTAAAAAAAATGCTCTAAGGTACAATTTTACCAAGCATGGTTGAGCACACCTTTAATCTCAGCACTCAAGAGGCAGAGGTAGGAGGATCACCATGAGTTCAAAGCCACGCTGAGACTACACAGTGAATTCCAGGTCAGCTTGGATTAGTGTAATAAGACCCTACCTCACTCACAACATTAAAGCAGCCTTAATACCCACCACGACTCGGGGAACTGAGCAGAAGAGGGGGCGGAAAGATTGTGAGAGCTGTGGTGGGGGAGAGGATCCAGAGGCATGGCACCCCTCAGTAACAACACACTTGGGCCAGGAGAATCAGGCTGAGTACTAGGCTATCCATGATCCCCTGCCCCAAGGACTGATCCAGATGGCCCACGGAGGAGGATATCCAGCTGATTGGGGATGGGGGAGGGGGGCATTGGGGAATTGGGGATAACTCATTGTTTGCCCACTAAATAATGTAATTCACTATGGACAATATATATATATATACATATATATATATGTATATATGTATATATATATATAAAGACCCTACCTCAAAAAAGAAAGTGCTCTACGAATATATAATAATAGAGCCCTAACAGTGCAGAAGGAAGAGATCATGAAAGAGTGGATAGCTTGTCTAAGGCTGGAAGGATGAATGAGCTTGAATTCTGGGAAGGGAGTATAAACAGGGATAAAAGTCACCCAGGCAGCCCCTGTGAAGAGTGGCCTTGTGAGGACAAAGGACTGAAACAAAGCCTTCAATCTGGAAGCTTCCCAAGAACAGAGGACCGTATAGAGGCAGAAAAAGTGAGGCCAATGATGAAGGCAGGAATCAAAGAACTGGATGTATACCAAACAGCACAGAAGCTGGGAGGTGGGGAATGTAAGGAGGAGAGTTGACAGAATCACAGTGAATATTAAGATAAATCTTTCTGCTGAATGCCATACATGATGAAAGAGTCTTTGAAGACCAAACAAGAGGCAATGGTAGTAGCTAAGGGGAAAGATAGAGTTTCAAAGGAGAGTGGTAAAGAGAAATGTAAGAAATATCTGGAAGACAAATGACTGGAGGTGTATTCATTCAGGAGCTGAGTTTGCACTAGTGACCCAGTTCAAAGTGAGAAGAGAGAAAGTCATGGTGCCAGCGAGTGTTAACGGTCAAGCCCTGTGATAAACTGGCGATCCAGCGGAGGAGCAAGAAGTACGTGAGCTCCATCTCAAACATGTGCATTTTGAGAGGCCCGTAGTACCTTCAAGAAGGAATATCATTTGGAGCTAGGACATGTCCCTGGGTCTGAGAAAAGAGGTCAGATCTAATATTTAACATTAGTGGTCATTGCCAGAAAGAAGTTATCCTAAGCCATAGGCACACACTGATATCACCTGGTTCTATGTTGAGTAAGAAGAATCGAGGGTGTCTCAGAAGAGTCTACTTCATGCAAAGACTGAGCACTGAAGAACCACAAGGTAGCTGAGAAGTAGCCAGGGAATCAGGAAACAAAACTGCAGACAAATGATAAAGGAAAGTGAAGAAAACAGCTATTTTTAAGAAGAGGAAACAAGCGGTGAATGTGTAGAAAGCTCATAGAGAGTCAAAGATAAGAAATAAGAATTGTCTTTATTTTTCTTTGTCCATTGGACTTTGAACAGAACAATGCTGTACTACTAGCTGTTTCAATGGAATGATAAGGCAAAAACAGTCAGCAATTGGAGCAACACTACAGGCAATTCTGAAAATTTGGCTACAACAAGGTGAAAGTCAGGGCAGTAACCACATTGACTTTTCTTTGTTCTTGGTGGTGGTGGTGGTTGTGGTGGTCTGGTTTTTTTTTGGGGGGGGGGTAGGTGGGGGAATGGGTACTGAGTAGCTTTCCCAGTATTTGCTTCTAATTTTGAGACAGAATCTGTCTAAATTGCCCAGGCTAGCATTTATGATCTTCGTGCCTCGCCCTCCTGAGCACCTGAAATTATAGGCCTGTGCCACCAGGCCTCTGATTTTCCAATCCCCATTCATTTTCCTACTGCCATGTGCTAATTAATGTCTTAAACTACATATAAAGTCAGCATGAACACACATATATAGTTGTAGCTCCATGTAGAACATCTACCTGTAGCTGAAGCCAAGAAAACAATACTCACAACATAGATGAAGACTAACGAGCATGAGATGACTGTGATCAAAAGATGCTCCCTTTTCTAGAGATTTCCAAGAGAAGTAAGAACTGGCAATGAAGCCAGGAAATTCGCCTAAGCCCTCCTGGGTTGCTAAGGAACTTCCAGTCTTCAATTGCACGTTCTCCTCCTGACCTGTGCTGATCTTTATTGTTCTCTGTTTTACTGTATTCAGAGTCTCCAGGGAAAGGTATATCATTAGGCAGACCCGTGAGTTGCAAAATATGGAGAAATAAACTAGATAAAACTGAATCTCTGTGCTCATGAACCAAAGGTCAACTTATCCACTCATTTCTAAGGTTCTCATTGGATTAAAAAAAAGATATAATTGGGCTGGAGAAATGGCTCAGTGGTTAATGGTTGGAGAGATGGCTCAATGGTTAAAGGCAGACTGGGTTCATTTCCCCAATACCTATGTAAAGCCAGATGCACAAAGTGGCACATACATCTGGAGTTAGTTTGCAATGACAGGAGGCCCTAGTGTGCCCATTCCCTCTGTCTCTCTTCTATCTCTCTCCACTTGAAAATAAATAAAATATTTTTAGAGAAGGTATAGTTATTATGGATTTCAAAACTTCAAAAGGCAGCAGCAGCAGCAGCAGCAGCAGCAGAAGAAGAAGAAGAAGAAGAAGAAGAAGAAGAAGATGATGATGATGATTTAAATTCCAGCATCCTTATCTATTGTTGCTTGCCTTGAGCAAGTCAACTTCCACAGGCTGAGCCTCTGGTTTTTATCCAAGGGTAGAAGAGACTACTATCTACCTTCCCGGATTGTAGTAGCAATGAACTGGAATAATACTGAAGATGAAAGTTTTCAATGGATGATCCGGCACTCATTTGCTCATTTCTTCTCACAAGTGTCTTCTGACCCTCCTGACTCAGGTCAAAATTTCTTTTAAATATGCATTAAATGGCATGAATAGATGATACATGTCATCCCTTAATATATCAGCAAAAGGAATCTTTGTGAAAATTAGTAAAAGATGAAATAGCCAAGAAAATTCAAATATGGACATCTTTTGAAAGAATTAGAGAAATCCTAAAGTCATAGTATCAATTATTATCTGTCTGATGTGTGAATAAAACAAACATCCCATGAAACATTCATTTCCATCTCTGCAGAAAAGAATGAAGAACTATGCCCTGTAATGTCTAATTCCCCTCCCCCCCACACATAAGAATTTTTGTTACTATCTTTCTCAACATGGGAAGAACCAAAAGGACTTTCCAATTTCCACATGCTCAATTTTGGAATTACAGGCTAAAAGGCTAGTTGGGATTTAATGTTACAGGAACATTTTTCAAAATTTCATTTGGTTTGATGATTTGGAGATTACTGGGCCTGCATTCTTTATCCATTATCCCAGATTTTGAGCTGCAGATCATTTCTCTAAATCTCAGGTCAGCTGAAATGCTCTGAATAAAGCTCTTAGATATTTAAAAGAGGTGTTTCCTAAAGTGAGGCTCATTTCCTTTGTCTCCCAACACACACAAGCAGTGATTGTACCAGGGTTTATGCAAGCTTTGGAAGCCTTTCTGTTCTCTCCAGAAAGTATGTCAGATGCATTCATAAGAAGACACTTATCTCAGGGTTAAACATTTAATGAAACCTAATAAGCTTTTATAGAATATATCAATTAGTATCTCAATATTATTTACAAATTACTTTTCACTCCCCAATACAGTCTCAGTACTGAGAATAAATAGACACTTGTCCTAGTAAAAGAGTCATTTTTGTCATGTTCCATACCAACTAGACACCACTGTGATGGCTATTAAATTGAAACAAATTCTTACATGTAGAAATAAAGATTCCCCACAACCTAGCCCATCTTCCCTCTTTATAAGTATTTAACTCGAATTGGCTCTGGCTGCTAGCCATTTCCCTAATATGCCGCCCACTCCTCACTGCAATGCTCGGCCTTTGTCTAGACCGTATTCTTTCTTGTCCACCTACTGAACTCTCTCATCCTTTGAGGCTCGGTTCAGATGTCCCCCTCCTCTATGAAATGTCCAGGTCAACATAGCCAAAATGAGTTCTCTCTCCAGTGAGCATCTCTCCAGAAATGAGGATAGTACTTAATCTTGTGGGGAGGTAGAATTCACTTATCCTGCTGGCCTGTAGGTTTCTTGATGGCAAAGATCATGCTTAAATTTTATAATTATCCTTTATTAATGATAAGTGTTTTACAAATAGTCACTTCAGCAAATAATAATCTGTGTTTTTAAGTCTTAGCAAATGCTCGACACCACTAATTACATATTCCCCCAATGCCATTTGCTTAGCGCTCAAGTGCTCTGTGAAAGGATGAGCAAGGCCAAAGTCCTTTTAATTAGTTTCCAGACTTCTTTGTACCATTCACTACATTCCCGTTTTTATTTTGACTTTCATCCTAAGCCCAGATGAGCCTCTCAGAGAAGTTAATTCCTTTGAAATGATACTTAACAACCAGGTTTCACAATTGGAATGGAAATTGTTTTTTGTCCAATAGGCTGGTCCCTTCGGTTTTGCAATTTCTATTACTACAATCTAGTCAATGTTTTCATCATGAGAAAATACCCTCCCTTCTGTCTGACATATGAAAGTTGCAGTTGATTATCTGGATGGGCACTGTCACTGGTCACCAAAGGGAGCTCCGAGAAGCCACCTGCTGAGGAGGGTGCAGTGCTGAGAGCACCAGACTGATAGAATGTGTGAGACTATTCCTCGGTTTGAACCCAAGTCACACACTGCCTTGTAAATGGTTTTTCTTGTTCTTTGGGCCAGTTTCTTCACTTCGGAAGGTTCCTAAAGCTAAATGCTTTCCTCCTGGTTCTTTTGTTTCCTGAGTTTTGATACTTTTAAGAACAGAGAGGATACTGACCCCCCCCCCTTCCTGGAAAAATTAAAGGACATCAGATCATTTTAGGGCACATTGAAGGCAGGACCTCAGCTTCTATGAGTAAAGACAGGTGATAGGCACAGAGAAACAACTTAGAACACTTGCCAGCCTTTGATATGCCAACGTTCAGGAACAGCTGGTTGACCTTTAAATCCTAAGATTGTAGAAATCAGTGTTTTTAATTAAGAAAGAGAAAGAGAGAACACCATGACAAACTAAAAAGTCTAGGCCTAATCTGAACATGATGGTTTATACCTTTAATCCCAGTACTCAGGAGGCCGAGGCAGGAGGATCATCATGGGTTTGAGGCCAACCTGAAAGTTCCAGATTAGCATAGGTTAAAATTAGACCCTGCATCAAAACAAAATTATTTAAAAAGAAGGGTAGGCCTTTATTTACAAAGTGTATGTGGGTCTCAGATTGACATTTTAATCACACATTGACTCGAAGATTGATTGACACTAAAGTACTGTCCTTAGGGCGTTGTTTGTAATGGTCCCTTTGCTTATGCCAAAGCACCACATAAGATGTGTGAAGGAAAGAAGGTAAACTGCTCTAAGGCCACCATTGCCCTTCTTCCTTGCCATTCTTCACGAAGAGAACCTCCGAGTATGACTGCAAGTGTTACAAAGCTCCACCACCCCGCTGCACCGTTCAGCCCTTCCATTACTGCTCAATATACTGGAAAGGGTCTGGACAGACTTTGATGCTCTGCACCTCTAGGAGAATTCACAAAGCTTGATCAGAAAGCAATGTTGCTGCCTAAATGATAAAGGGATAATTCTAACTTCATTTAAAAGAGTACGCCATCAGGGAGCTGAACACCTCAGAGCTTATCCACGAGAGCTAAAGCCTTTTATTATAGATTTATATATCCACACACCACTCAGATCAAAAGTGAGTGAAAGTCATTTCCTCATAACGACTCTCTGGAAGTCTGTGGATAATGAGTTTGCTATCTCCATCCATCTCTCATTAGGAAGGGACTGGTCCTTTACAAACACAGCACAAGGTGGTTCAGCATTATATGAAGCTTTAATGATGAAAGGGCAGGATAGACTTTCTCAGAGCACCAAGGAAAGCAGATTCTAACATCATTAGCACTGGCTGGGCTTGGCAAGTTTAACCTTGACACCCTTGAGTTTCTAGAACACTCTACAACAATCCATTTTTCACAAAGGTTTTAAGTGATTTTTAATTATAGAAGAAAAATATCCAATAATATTTAGTAAATAGCACACTTTCTTTTTAAATTAATTAATTTATTTTTAATTAGCACACAAAGAATTGTGTTTCATAATGGTGTTTTTCAAACAAACCTTGTTTTGTTTCCCTTCCCCTACCTCCTTGCCTCCTCCCACTTTGCATAAACTCCCAATAGCCTCCTTTCTACTTTTATGTCACTTGCTTGCTTTTGCCCCAACCTTCCCACTCTCTCATCACCTCTGATCCCCCTTTTATGGTCTCCTGAACTGCCCCAAGTAACTCCATTTTGTTCTAGCTGACTCCATCTTCTGCTTTATTCAGCTGCTCTCACCCACCTAAAAACCATATCCTGTTTAAGAGAACACTCTTATCCAGTTCCACCTGCTAGACCGAGGAAGTTTATTGTGTTCTGAAGTTCTAAGGTTCATTTGTTTTTGCTTAACTGTAACTTCTGGTACCTGACCCCAGCCCCTGGTTTGATGTTATTATTTAACTGCAATTTCTATTATCTGACCTGTGCCTGGTGTGATGTTTTTGTGGTTTGTGGCTTTATAAACCCTACCCCACCTTTCTTCAAGGTCAAGAGTTCTTCTGGGCACTAGCCTACTCTCAACCACCAGCAATAAAGGACTCTAAATTGGACACTCATGGTGTGGAATTGCTCTGTGACTCGAGTGGATACTTTCATTAGTTTCATATTCTATATCTGCCCATGGATACTATTATTTACATGCATACAAACAAAAGTTAGAACCAATATATAAGTGAGAATGTGTGCTTTTTGTCTTCCTAGGCTGTTGCGGTCAGCTTTCTAGTTGCTGCGCAGAAAGAACCCAAACAAAAGCGGCTTGTGGAGGAATGGGTTTATTTGGCTTACAGACTCGAGGGGAGACTCCATCCTGGCAGGGAAAACGATGGCATGAGCAGAGGGCTGGACATCACCTCTGCCACAGCACTGCAAACAGAGGCAGGAAGGTGTGCCAAACTCTGGCAAGGGGAAGCTGGCTTATAACCCCATAAGCCTGCCCCCAACAACACAGCTCCATTGAGGTTGTAAAACCCAAATTGCCATCAGCTGAGGATCGATTACCCAGAACACACCTATTCGTTTGTGGAGGACACCTGGATCAAACCATGACATAGGCCTAAGTTACCTCAGTAGAATTCTTTCCAGTCTTGTCCAGTTTTCTGCAGATTTCATAATTTTGTTTTTCTTTGTAGCTGAGGAAAATCCCACTGTGTTATCATATGCACCGTGTTATCATTATACAGTCATCAGTTGATGAACATCTATTTCCTAACTATTGTGAACAGAGCAACAATGAACATGGATGAGTAAGCCTCTCTGTGGTAGGATATTGAGTCTCTGGGTATATGGCCAGGAGTACTAGAGCAAGTTCATAGGGCAATTCAATTTTCAGCTTTCTGAATCCCTCCAAACTGATTTCTTGGCTGTATTGGTTTATACTTCTATCAACGGTGAACAAGGTTCACCTTTCCCCACATACCCCCAGCTGTTGCTGGATGATAGCCATTATGACCTCTGAATCTCAAAATGGTTTGGGAAGTTTGAATTTCCCAATGGCTAATGATGTTTAACATTTTTAAATGCCACTTGGCCATTTGTGTTTCTTCCTTTGTGAATTGTCTATTCATTAGCCCAAGTATTGATTGGCAGATTTTGTTTTTGGTGAGCAATGTGATTTGTACCAACATCATTTTTCAGAGGTGTGCACCTCCCCATAACCCTTGTAATCACTCTAGTAATAGTTCCACAAACTGAAGGGAACCCCAAATATTTCTAAGTTTCTTTCAGATCTCTGCATAGATGCTTTTATGTAGTCCAAGGGGAGATAATGAGCAAATTGGTAGATAAATTGGGAATAAAAGTTAACAGTTGATGAATCTAAAAAGAAGGAAAGATTCATTTTCTTTCGATCTTTTGAGTTGATTTCTTAGTATGATATGCCCTTTTGCAGATTTATCTTAAAAATACATTCAACAATTTATTTTTAAGTCAGAATTTTTTTTTAAAAAATCAGTTCTTCCCAGGGTTGGCCCCTTTCTATTCCGTCTTCAAAAGCTTCCAAAGCTTTCTGGAAAGCTTACAGTCAAAGGTGATAGTAAACTGGTATGGGTTTGTAGCTCTCAGGAGGTAGGTGAGACTCTCATCAAAGGTTTGTGATGGTCACAGCTCTCTCCATAACAGCTACGTGGCTGCACTCACAGAACAGAATACATGTTCGCTAGGAGGATGAAAGGCTTTCTAGAAGCACAAAGTAATCCACTGTAGGCCTTAGGCAGTTAAGTAGAACAGCCCAGTTTGCTGGAACCTGGGGAAGCAGACAATATCTATTGTCTCCAAGCAACATCATCTGATATGAACAGTATGTGTGGAGTTTCACCCTGGACAGGAAGGTGGGCTGAGTGGTGTGAAGAGACTCAGCTCATCCTGCATAAGGAAAATTTTTCTTCACTATTTTCCAGTGATGAAACCCAGTATTGTGTCTGCAGATGAGAACATGCCTATGGCAAATGCACTCTTGTTAGTGTCCCACATTGAACTCCGGGTGTTTCCATGTGTTTCCCGGGCAATGTTTACCCACTGGAAGAACTGTGAGCACAGGCTGAGGAGCACCACCATGTGGTGCAGTCCATTAGCTAGGGAAATACTATCCGAGACGCTCAGCACTCCAGGTTTCAAGGACCTGTCCATCACCAATGGCTTAGCCATCACGGATGTGCTGTAGTCTGAAGGCTGGGCTATGGGAAGGACACAGGGGAGGGGAGGAGCTCTTCTAAGGAAACCTTTTCCAAACCAGGCTCCAGCAGACCACCTTGGCCAGAGTCCACCTTCCCAAACTCTTGTACAATAGTTGATCATTTCCAGGTCCTGGTTCTGGAACATCTTCTCGAAGGCACAAAGATGTTCCTATTCTAATTATTGCTACTTTTTTTGTCAAAAAGCTCTGTCTTTCCTTTCCCAGCTCTTGATGGATAGCTGTGTTGTGGTGTGAATGTAAAGTGTCCCCCATAACCTCACGTGTTTGAACACTCCTTCTCTAGCTGGAGGTGCTTTTGGGAAAGTTGTGAAACCTTTAGGAGGTGGACTTACTAGAGAAATTAGGCCACTGAGGATTAGCCTTGGGGATTTAGAGCCCACCCCCACTTCCTTTTCACTCTCTCTGATGTCTGTGGCATCAATGGGACTGCTGCAAAGCCCATGGTAATCTCTTCCCTGCTATGACTAACTATATCCCTCCAACCACAAACCAGAACAGCACATCCTTCCTTAAGTTGCTTTTGTCAGGTAATTCATCACAGCCATGAGAAGGTAAGTGCCTAATGCACGTTCTGGGAAGAGTCCTCCTCCTCCCTCCCTCCCTCCCTTCCTCCTCTCCCTCCTCCTCCTCCTTCCCTCCTCCTCTTTCTCCTGCTCCTCCCTCCTCTTCCTCCCTCATCCTCCCTCCTCCTCCTTTTCTTCTTTGTATTGTTAGTATATTTCTTGGGCAGTTCTGCCTTCATTTCTCTCCTTTGGAAAACTCAATCTCCTTTAATTTATTGACTGTGTCTTTCTTTCAGGATGGTTTATAGGAAAACTCAATCTCCTTTAATTTATTGACTGTGTCTTTCTTTCAGGATGGTTTATAATCTTAATGCTTGGCAAGTTTCTCAATTGGAAGACTCATATCTCCATGGTGAGACACTGGAACTGAGAGGTTCTGATGGTTCTGCCTGTAGAACACCCTGTGACATTTGGATAATCTATGGTTTTCAGCTCAGTGTATACTTTGTTTGAAGATAGCTGTCTGCCAGAAAAAAAAGTGATTCCAGTTTCAAATACAAGGGGTGGGAATACACTAATAGGAACTATCTGGATAGCTGAAACCAAATAGCACATGTCCAGTATGAAAGACACCAGTCACTGGTCACTTACAATGATCCAAATTTGTTTTCATACATCTCCATGGATACTTCAATATTCTACCATGTGGTGGTAGATTTGGAGAGCTGTCATAAAGTAGGCAGTAGTCAATAAGACAGCCAATAGGAAAGTTAGATTCTCAGCTAAAATACAGGAGTGAGTAGAGAGAATGGTAGAATCACAGTCTTTATCATGATTCTGGCACTGGTACTATAAAAAAAATGTACAAATAGAATCCAATGCTGTGTACTTCTGTTACTCTAGCTGTGCCGTGATAGTCAATGATCCAGTGAGAAAAAGAATTCAGAAGATGTGGTTGAAGGTCAACAATAAAACCCTTTTATGGTGAGTGGACTCATAGTGAGGAGGTGGTCATTCATCCATCCTTACAGTACCCATGTGATGAGAGTTTCCCAGTCCAGCAGGACATGTGGACTGGATCAAGCAGCCTCCCAAGAGGACTATGGGGAGTTTGTGAACTACATCCAATTACCTGTCTCCTCACCTGGAGGAAATCAAACAGCCTGTTTGTTAGTTCATCTATAAAGGGTAACAAAAGTAAAAGCAGGCTTTAACTCATCTCAGCTCTCATTCACACCAATCTTTAAAGCCAAACCACAATTTATTTTCAAGCCTAGCTTACCAAGTCAGGACAGTTTTTGCCCAGTGCAAAAGACATGAGGCCAACGTGTTCTGAACATTGCTGACAGGAGTGGTTCCCTGCAATGGCCATACATTGGAATCACCTAAGAAGCTCTTAAAATCCAGCTATATAGAATGTATCCAGACTAAGGAGAATTTCTAAGGAGTGTCACTGCTCACCAAGTCTCTCTAGGTGATTCCAAAGTACACCCATGGTTGATAATGATCACCAAAGAGCTCTTCCTGTCCCACTGTACATTCAGTTCAGGATGACCTGTCCATACCATCTACTCAGGATTCCTCAGTAAGAATCCTCAACCCTGAGCAAATGAGGGTAATTGGTCATATCAATGCTGAACTCCAATTTCAGTAACTAGGTTTCAACACTACCAACAACAAGGAGCCTCTTGTCAACCTTGGATTTTCCATTGAAAAATTATCTCAAATCAAAATCTACTATTTTTTACCTATACCATAAACTCTCTTTATTCTGTATTTCATTTTCCCCATCCAAAGCACTTGGGGGCAAAATGTTTAAGACCAAAGGGATAATTGGCTCATAAACAAAGGAAATTTGAAAAACAATAGTTTAAAATGGATTTCAGTGAACATTTATTTTTTTAAAATCTACCATGTGCCAAGCACAATTGCCTATGCTGGGATGGAGGGTGGAATCTGAATGCTCACTGTGCTCTGACACTCACTGTGCTCACAATCCACTATCACAGTAACACCCAGGGAGGACAAAGGCAGGCCTAAGGGAACAGGAAAAAAAGAAGAAAAATATTTAAAAGTAGGTCAGGAAAATAAATTTGTATATTTTACACTATAATCTTTAACCTTTATTGGAAAATGTGGTACAAATCTGTTCAAAATAAAAATGTCAGTATCAAGAAAACAAAGAAGGAAAAGTCCTCACATTGTTTTTTTAAAGCATATTTCTTCTGGTGTCACTTTAGTAAATATTTTATTTTTAAAAATTTCAAAATCAGGCAGAAGGCCTGATTCAGAACCACATAAAGCTCCTAGAAAAATCTAAGGTTAATGAACATTATAAAACCCAGAGTACGACTTGAGCTAAAGTAAGCTATTTCTTTGGTAATTTGCCTCCACTTTGGAGTTTGTGCTCATTATACTATGAATAACCCTTCCTTGAGTATTTCACTTAACAAAAATGAAAATAACAATTGTACGCATAGTGGACTGATAGGTCAAGGACTGTTAATAAGACATGGAAACAAAAGAGAAAAGGCAATGTCAGGACTTTATAAGAAAATAAGACAATATAACTCACTCTTTAACAAGGTCAATATGTGCCTTGGCCTCCCACCAGCCCTTCCACCTCCTGATCCCCTGACCCTAGGTAAGGCCATGTGAGGGAGCTGCATCATGGCTCCCCACCAGACGGTGTGCCCCAAGATCCCAACTAATGATCCCCAGTTCCAGGCCAGGTAAGCAAGCCACCACAGCTCCAGACCAGCCTGAGCACCCAGGACCACACCCATAAACCCACAACCCCTGGTGAGGATAGGCTGGGCACCTGCATCTTGGCCTCCAGTCAGCCCTTGCACCTGGAGATTCTGCCCTCCTGCCCTCCATCCCAGGTGAGATCAAGGTAGAGAGCTGTGCCTGGGCTCCCAACCAGCCCATGAACCTGCCAATAGATCATGATTTCTGGTGGGTCCAGCCACCATCCTACTCCTGCTGCTGAAGGTTTGAAAACACACACACACACACACACACACACACACACACACACACACACACACACACACACACACACTGCCTGAACCAGAGGAACTGAGCACATGCTAAAACCTCACCAGTCCTCACTACAAACTTGTGCAAGGTCCCCAAAACGTGACAGACTTCTGTTAAAGCTCTTGATTACCTGCCCCAGGCCTAAGGTAAGACCCTATTGCTAAAGAAATCACAGAGTGTCATCAAAGAACACCAAGAGATCCTGCTAGATCCAGAATGGTAACCAGCTCCCAGATGGTAGCATGTGTAGCACCAGAAGGTGTGGCATGAGCTGCCAGGGAAAATTGGTCAATGATATTTGGAGAAACCAGAGACCACTAATAATATAGATAGTTGTCACAAGAATGCTAAACACACTGCTATATGGAAGAGACAGGCAAGTCAAGAAATGCTCATCTTTGCAATAGTAGCACTAAACTGAGGAGGGTAATCAACAGCTTACTAATTGGCTAAGAGATCCACTTAGTGACAAGGAACCCTTAACTGGAGCTGGGATCCATGGCAAAATCCTATGGGGGCCAAGAACTAGGGCTCCTAGAGGAAATTCCCACTACCAGAGAGCTACAGAGAGGCTACACCCATTAGGAGCTAGCCAAAATAGCAATGTTGTCTCATTTAACCTATATTGGTCTCACTATCCAATGGAGATTCTGTTTGTGTTCTTCCGAAGGCAGTGAGAGAGCCAAGGACAACCCAATTCTACCAACAAGACATTGGATGATGGCTGACATCCTGACAAGAGACAAACCACACCTAGCCTTCACACAGGGCCCAAATGAAACCTATGAGAAAGTGATGAGACAAATAGGAGACCAATCAGCACAGCAAGTCTGATAACCCATGAAAAGTCAATGGAAACAGACACCAACGATACCCAACACAACCCAGGGCAAAGGTCCAGAGAAACTTAAAATCTCAACAATAAAGCAGACTTAAAACTCACTTACTATGACTTAGAGAACTGAGCAGGAGAGGGGGCGGAAAGAATTTAAGAGCCATTGTAGGGGAGAATATCCAGAGACATCACCCCTGTAAGCAACAATACACAAAGGGGGAAGAAATAAAAAAGAAAAAATATGACTACCTCTGGTGCAGTTCATAACCCTGTAACCTATGGACAGATCTAATATGTGTACCAAGGAAGTACCCCAGTGGGTAGGGGACAGAAAGGAGGGAAATGGAGACACCTTCATAAGATTTGCTCTTGCAATGTATATACTTATTCATAATAAAGATTTTTTTTAAAAAAAAGATGTAGAATAGAGAGAAATAGCTGCAAACAGATAAAAGAGTAAACTGGGAAAGAAAAAAAAATAATAAGGTCAACCTTCCAGGGAAAAAAGGAGGGGAAGATTCAGATTCATTCTAGAATATTCTAAGCCTCTATAGACAGATTTAATATGGTCAATTTTAAATCATTTAAATCTCTTATTTTTATAGTTCTCTAGAAAAGGTAATTATAAGTCCATTTCACAATTTTTTAATTCAATCATATGGAGGCCTATAACTGCTCTCCCTTTCCCTTACTTCCATTTCATTTCAGGAAAAAAGATAATAGTGTAACCTATCACCATTTTAGCCTTCAAGATAGCCAAGAACACTTAAGTTCTATCTCTTTTTTACCTTACTAAGAAAATCAAAGTGAATGTTTCTACAGCTTTTTATTATATTTCCAAATAACCCACCACAAAAGTCATACTTCCTACATGATTGGTCATTTCTAAAACCAGCTCATTTTAAATAGGAAACAGTTCTGAGTAAGGGTTATAAGGATGTGGCTAACTGATTAACATTATGAGCTAATTATGTCAAGTTAGTGTCTTTAAATGAGCTGTGGTAGGAGTGTTTATTAGCAACAAGAACTATTAGAAAGCATGTTTTTTAATTTATTAATAATAATTATATTTATGAGGTGAAATATAAGATTTTGATGTATATATAAATTTCAGAATGATTGAATGAAACTAAATGACATAATTGTCACCTAATATTATTTGTACAACAGATCACAAAAACTAGTTTCCTCCTGTCTACAGACAATGTTATATCCTCTGGCCAATATCATCCACTTCTCTAGTCCTCCCCTCAGCCTGTGGTAACTGTTACTGTACTCTCTGCTTGTATGGGCTAACATTTGAGATCCTACATATATGTAACATTGTGCCCTAATGTCTTGCAGTGACAGATATGTTACTAATCATAAAATGTCCCCAAGTTCACCCATGTTGTTACAAATCATATAATCTTGCCCTTCCTTAAGTTTCAATAGTACTTTATTACATACAGATATATGCAACATTTTTATTATCCATCTGATGATCAATAGGTTATTTCCATATCTTTTGGATATTAAAGAAAATAATGTAACCAATATAGGAATGCAGATATCTATTGGATGTATTAATTTCCACAGTCCGTGGATTACTTGGAGGATCATTGTACACTAACACCCAGTTCATCCACAGAGCTTGGTGTGCAGAGTCTTGGGACAGCAGTAAGCCAACAGGCATAGCCACCCAGGAGAACGTGGCAGTGGACAGCTCTTGTTTATTATAAAGGTTGTTTATATAGAGGGAAAAGGAGAGGTAGGGGCATAGGCAGCAAGGGGATTAGTAGGGGCAGGGTAGTGGATGTTTCATGAATGGATTGGCAGGGGCCAGTAGCCTGTGGATGCCTAGTTTGCATAGATAAGTTGGGGGTGGGGCTTTCTACGTGACTCTAGACATATATTGGATGGCATTGGCTGCAGAGGAACTGTAACCTTTAGACTTTTATTGTCCAGGTTTGTTATAATACCTGGGATGAGCTTAGTCCTTGACTTGTCTATCTCAGGGTTCGCTGTGGCCTGCCAGGAGGGCTGGAGTTTTTTAGGATTAAGAAGGAGGCTTCAGGAAACTCCTACTAGTCTCAGATAAATTCAGATAAGCTCAGAGATTATTGGGGTTTCAGGCCAGCCTCAATTTCCTTTAACCCTATATCCTCCATGCCTCTTAGCAGGGTCCCACAATTTCAATTACTTTAGATCAATTACCCACAAGTGAGATCACTAGGTCATGTGGTAATTTTGTTTTTCTTTTTTTGAGGAACTCTCACACTCTTTTTCATAATACCTGTACAAATTTACATTCCCATCAACATGGTACAAATGGGTTTTACATTCTCATCTGCTCTTTTCATGTGTTTAATAATTGCCTTCTAACGGGTATGAGGTGGTGTCTCACTGTGGTTTTGATTTGCATTTCCCTTGTGATTAGTCACATTGACCATTCTTTCATATATGTATCTAAGCACATTTGTATCATGTCTTTTGAGAGATGTATGTTCAGATATTCTGCCCATTTCTTTTATATGTGAGGTATCCATATGTGAACAGGCATGCATGTGTGTTCAGGTGTACATGCACATATTTGAGCATGTGTAAGTAGATCAGGGGACAGCCTCATTCCGTTCCTTGGGTATACTGTCCATCAACCTTTTATGGAAACATGGTTTTTCATTTGCTTGGAGGTTACCAGCAAGCCTCAGACATCCGTCTGTCCTCTCCTCTTCCTCCTCAGTGCTGGGATGACAGACACATGCCACTACATTCAGCATTTTACTTGCAGGGACAAAACATCAGACCAGAAACAGCTTATGGGAGGAAAGGGTTAATTTCAGGCTTACAGTTTTGAGAGAAAGCTTCATCGTGACAGAAGCTGTCTCACTTTATCATGTATCCACAGCAAAGAGAAAGCAGCAAGCACATGCTGACTCTGAACATACAGGAGATCTGGACTCCTCAACCCCAAGGTCCCAAGGTCCACCCCCAGTAACACATTCTACAGCAAGTCTCCACCTCCTTCCATCAGGGGAACTAAGCAGAAAGCACATGGGTACTAGGAATTAAACTCAGGTTCTCATCCTTATGAACAAAGCACTTTACTGACCAAACTATCTCCTAGCATTCTTGTCCTGTTTAATCAGTTATTTCTTCTTACTATTGAATTGCTTAAGTTCCTTATACATTTGGGACACTAACTCCTTATCAGATATAGGGTTTGTAAATATTTTCATCCAATATGAGGATTACCTCTTCACTCTGTTAATTCTTTGCTATAAGAAGCTTGTTGTTACAAGTTTAACAGCCCCTGGTTATTGTAACTCACCACTCATCTTTAGTGTTATAAAAGAATTAGATACAATTTTAAGTGTTTTCTAGAGCAGAAAAATTAGAAATTCAACACATGGGATACATTTTGTTTTCTTGTGAGTTATAGACTATGAAGAGAAAAAACCTGCTTTTGAATCTCAGCTCAAAATAGATCCAACTTTAAGGTAGAGAAAGAATTGGAAGCCCAGTCTTGGTGGTACATGTCTTTAATCCCATCACTCAAGCAGAGGTAGGAGAATCACCATGAGTTTGAGGCCAGTCTGAGACTACATAGTGAATTACAGGTCAGCCTGGACTAGAACAATAGCCTCCCTTGAAAAAAAATACTAAGAAGACCACTTGGTGTTCCTATGAGGGACCTGACTCCTGTTACCTACCCATTTTCATGGGCCAGTACATCTTTGCCTTTCCACATCTCTGAAGTGATGTCCTTCACAAAGTTTAAATACAAAATTTGATTCCAAAGCTTTTCTTCTCTGTCTTATCAAAGTCATGCTGAGAAAGGGGAAAAGGCAGCCTCTTATTTCTCATTCTGAAGGTGATGTTCAAGGTAAGAGATATTCTATTTTTGTTCATGCTTACAAAGCACAAACACAGAATTACCTCGAGTCCTGACTGGTAGGTTTCTGTTTGTTTTTCTCCACACAGGTTGAAATACTGGTTTCCTGTTTCTCTCCCAGGATGATGTTTTCTATGTCCAGGGCTTCCCTCCTCATCCTTCACCTGCCTGTCTGTGACAGTCTAAAGTGAAGGTACAGCAGGTCAAACTTGCATTGATTTAGCAATGCTCCCTTGGCAACAAGAAGGGAGAAATGTGTCCTGTCCCTTATGAGGCATAAAGGTAGAAAATCAGGCTTTTCAAGAAGCAGTCACACTCGGTTCAAGGAAATACTTTCCCTTGGCCTGGCTGGGCTCCGAGACCCTACCTGACTGCTCACACTATGGACCCCCAGGTCATGCCATGCATCCCTCCTTGGGCCCTAATGCCCACAGTAGACTGCCCTCTCAGAGAATCACCCTTTCACTCAGACTGAGAAACCACTTCAGTTCTGATTCCTTTAAACTTCTCAAAACTGTTCTAGTTTAGCTCTCCTTTATTTCACTAGGGAATTTTCTATAAATATTCCTATGTCTTGTGGAAGGAATAAAGGGGGATTGGGGAGGTGATTCAGCAAATAAAGCATTTGAATTCAGATCCCAGATCTCTTGTAAAACCAGGAGCTATAGCACAAGCATCTGTTATACCACCATGCCTAGGCAAGAAGGGAGACAGGACTGGAGAATGCAATGAACAGCATGAAGGAAATACCCTGCCCCAAAATAGAAGTTGAGATCCAACACCCATAGTTGTTCTGAGCTTTACACAGATGTGTGCATCTGCACTCACATACACAAACACATATACACAAAAAAGTAAGAAAGAAAAAGAAAAGAAGAAAGAAAGGAGGAAGGAAGGAAGGAAAAAAGAGAGAGGAAAGAAGGAAAGGGAAAGGAGGAAACAGAAGGAAGTAAGAAAGGGAGGGAAGGAGAGAGGAAGAAAAGGAGAGAGGTAAGAAAGTGAAGGAAAAAATGAAAGGGAATGAAATGTGAACTGTCCGGAACACTGTGCTCACAAAATGAAGCCCCTTTCTTCTCCTGCTTTCTGTGTCATGTTGTTGGGTCTCCAGCACTATTCCGAGGTGGCAACCAACATCAACACCCATCAGCACACCATTTGCATTTCCTCCACATCCTAGCAGTTTACTCTTCTTTTTTTTTTCCTTTATTTTCCTTATTTAGATACATTGAATGGGCCAATAATGAGTCGGTATTCCCATTTCCCCAATTTCCCTCTTCCCTATCCCCAATTGGCTGGATATCCTTCTCCGTGGGCAGTCTGGATCAGTCCATGGGATAGGGGGTTATGGATAGCCTAGGGGTCAACCCGGTTCCACACCCCCACCCCTTTGTATGATGTTACGGAGATGAGCAATGTCTCTGGCAGTTTTCACCCACCATGTCTCTTGTACTCTTTCCGCCCCCTCTTCCATTCAGTTCCCTGGGTGAGTATTAAGGCTGCTTTTTTGTTGAGGTCTGAGGGGTCTCTGTATTTCTGCTTTAGGTTGTGTTGAAAATGTTCGTGTCTGTCTGGCTTATCCTGTGTTGACTGACTGTCTGTGGTTGTAGGTCTCTTGCTTATCCCACCACTCTCTGTGGGATTCTATCTGGATCCTTCATGGTAGATCTGGTGTGCCTCATCTCTTGTCCAGGTGTCGGGTATTGGCCTGTGGTTCATTGGCAGGATTGGAGGATCCATAGCTCTCTCTCTGCATTCTGAAAGATACAAACAGAATCTCCATCAGAGAGTGAGATCAGTATAGTTTAACTTAGATACACAATTCTGCGTTGGCTAGATACTGTTGTTAATAGCTCTATGTCAATCGCTCGTATAGTACATTTCTCTTTGGGGGCCTAAGATTCTGGTTCCCAGTGTATTTCGTCCTGGATCCCCAGTTCCAGTTAAGGGCTCCCCTTCACTGAGTGGATTATTTGGCCAAATTAAAAGCTGTTGAGTGCCTCCCCCAGGCTTTGGTCCCTCCATTGCACAAGTGCTCATTTCATGGTTCACTGTTCTCTCCTAATAGGCAGTGTGTTCAGCCTACTCCTGGTGGCCAACTTTAATTCATGCCAGTGGTCTATGTTTACTTCAGCTGTCATTGACCAGTTTCCCAGGAAACTTATGCAGTACCTTCCAGCCCTGCACTAGCTACCATCTGGGGGATGGTTACTGTTCTGGACCTCACAGGGTCTCTCGATGCTGATAGATGGCTTTCTGTAGTTACTTCAGCAACAGTATCTTGCCTCAGACCTGGGGTGGGTATTCAAGCACTTTGACAGAACCCTGCCCTTTTATTGGGGGGGACCTCATGGGTCAGTTTGGTCAACAGCTCAGTGAAATAAGGAGCCAGTGACTGGGACCAGGATTTGCCAGACTGATCAATTTTCCACAGGCTTAGACTCCCTCCCCTTCTGTTCACTGCCCCTCTTGCCAGGTGAAGCCCACTACTTGCTCAATAGGTTATAGTATGCCTATAAGGATTTTATGATTTTTGAACCATTTTTGGTTCATCTTCTGGCTTAAGTCATCCCCTTCCCCCATCCCTTACCCCTCTCACATCAACTCTCACTTTTCATGACTGGTCTGTGTAGAGTTTAAAGTCATCCTGGTTGGGAGCCACATATGAAGGAGAATATGCAATGTTTGACTCTCTGTTCTCTTGAGAGTTCGCTTAGTAAGATCTGCTCCAAGTCAGATCATTTTTCTCTAAATTTCGGTATTTCATTTTTCTTTTCAGCTGAGTAAAACTCCATTGTGTAAATATACCATAGTTTTTTTTATCCATTCCTTCATGGATGGGCATTTTGGTTGATTCCAATTCTTAGCTATTATGAATTGAGCTGCTATAAAATAGTTGCACAAATGTCTCTATCCTGAGATGTGACATCTCGTGGGTAGATGCCTAGTAGAGGGATAGCTGGGTCCATTGGTAGCTCTATCTCCATTCTGTTTAGGAGTCTCCACAGTACTTTCCATAGAGGTTGAATAAGCTTGCAATCCCACCAGCTGTGAATGAGGGTTCCTTTTTCCCCTCATCCTCACCAGCAATTATAGTTGCTGTTTTTTTTTTTATGATTGCAATTCTGACTGGAGTAAGGTGGTATCTCATTGTGGTTTTGATTTGCATTTGCCTGATGCTTAAGGATGCTGAACACTTTCTCAGGTGCATAAAGGCCATTTGTGTTTCCTCCTCTGTGAATTCTCTGTTGAGATCAGTGCCCCATTTTTGTAGAGGGCAGTTTGAGTTTTTGCTATTAATATTCTTGAGTTTTCTGAAGGTTCTGGAGAAGAGGCCTTTGTCTGAGTAATAGCTGACAAAAATCATCTCCCAGTTTGATGGGGGTCTATTGGCTCTGAGTATGTTATTTTTGTCTGTACAGAAGCTTGTGAGCCTGATCAGGTCCCATTGGTTAAGTGATTGTTGTAATTCCTGGGCTACTGGAGATTTGCTCAGGAAGTTTTTCCCTACTCCTAACTCATGTAGAGTTCCTCCTGTTTTTTCATCCAGAGTGTTCATGGTTGTTTGGTTATACTGAGATCTCTGATCCATTTGGAGTTGATTTTAGTGCATGGTGAGAGAAGTGGGTGTATTTTCATTTTTTACATGTTTTTATCCAATTTGTCCAGCAACATTTGTTTAAGATGCTATCATTAGCCTCAACAATCGTACATTGTTGGCACCCTTGTCAAAGATCAAGTAACTAAAGTTTCTTGCACTGAAAGCTGGGTCTTAAATTCTATTCCACTGGTCTGTCTGTCTGTTTTTCTGTCAATACCATGCTGTTTTAGTTACTGTGGCTTTGTAGTAAGTTGTAAAGTCTGGCATGGTGATACCTCCTGATTAAGTTTTTTTACTCAGAATAGTTTTAGCTATCCAAGGTCTTTTACCCTTCCAGATAAATTTCAAGATTATTCTATGTCTGTAAAGAAAGAGGCTGGAATTTTTATTGGGATGGAATTGAATCTATAGATCACTTTTGCCAGAATTGACATTTTTACTATATTCATTCTCTGTATACATGAGCATGGAATGTCTTTCCATTGTATCACAACCTCCTCTATTTCCTTCTTGAGTGTTTCAATATTTTCCTGTATAAGCCTTTAGATATTCCAAGGTATTTTTCTTTGAGGTTATAGAAAATGGGACAGATTCTCTGATGTCTTTATCTGAAAGTTTGTCTTCTGCATATAGAAAGGCTGCTGATTTTTGTGTGTTAATTTTGTATCCTGCCACTCTGCAGAAGGTATTGATCATCTTCAGGAGTTTACTGATATTATTCTTAGGGTCTGAGATATATAGGATCATGTCATCTGCAAAGATGGATAGTTTAATTTCTTCCTTTCCAATTTGTAACCCTTTTATGCTTTTCTCCTGTCTTAATGCTTAGACTAGAACTTCAAGCACTATGTTAAAGAGCAATGGTGAGACTGGATGCCCCTGTCTTGTTCCTGAATTAAGTTTGGGAACTACTTGAATCATTCCCAATTGAGAATGATTTGTGCTTTAGGAGATCTGTATATTGTTTTTATCATGTTGAGGTATGGGCCTATTCTATGCCTATTCTTTCTAGGATTTTGAACATGAAGTGATGTTGAATCTTGTCAAAGGCCTTCTCAGCATCGATTGAGATGACCATGTGGTTTTTGTGGTTGAGTCTATTAATGTGGTGTATTACATTTATCAACTTATGTATGTATGTTGAGCCATCCCTGCATTCCTGGATGAAGCCGACTTGTTCAGCATTAATAATAGTTTTGATGTGACTTTGGACACAGTTTACTAGGACTTTGTTCAGGATTTTTATGTCTAAGTTCATCAGGGATATGGGTCTGTAGTTTTCCTTTCTTGTTGCATCCTTGCCTGGTTTGGGGATTAGGACGATGATAGCTTCGTAGAAGGAGTTTGGGAGTTTTCCTTCTTTTTCTATGCCCCTAACAAGCTTCAGAAAGAGTGGTTTCAGTTCTATGATGAAGGTTTGGTAGAATTCAGATGAGGAACCATCCGGTCGTGGGCTTTTCCATTTGGGGAAGTTCTTGATTACAGATTCAATTTCAGTGATTATGATAGGTTTATTTAGCAACTTTATCTGTTCTGGGCTGAGCCTTGGTAATTTGTAGGTGTCTAAAAATTTATCCATTTCTTCCAGGTTCTCTAGTTTTGTGGAGCAGAGGTTTTGGAAGTATGACCTGGTGATGCTTTGAATCTCATTGGGGTCTGTTGTGACTTCTCCCTTGTCATTTCTGATTTTGTTGATTTGGGCCTTCTCTGTTCTTCATTTGATTAGATTGGCCAGAGTTTTGTCAATCTTATTGTCTTTTACAAAGAACCAACTCTTTGATTTATCTATTTTCTTGTTTTCTTCATTTCCAAGTTATTAATCTCAGCTCTATTCTTAATTATTTCCTTGCATCTTGAGCTCCTAGGGTTGGACTTTTCCATCTGTTCTAATGACCTTAGGTGGGAGGATAGGTGGTTGATTTGAGACCTCTCTATCTTTATTATGAAGGCATTTAGTGCAATGAATTTCCCCCTTCGGACAGCCTTCATTGTGTCCCACATGTTCTGATAGGTTGTGTCCTCAGTATCATTTGTTACTAGGAAATTCTGAATTTCCTGTCTGATTTCTTGTTTGACCCATTCATTATTCAGGAGCAAGTTGTTTAGATGCCAGTGTCTGTTATATTTTTTAAATGTTCCCCCATTGTTGGGAGCCAGGGTGCCAGGGGAACACACAGCTGCGGTGTAGCCAGGGCACTGGGGGGCATGCACAAACCATGGGGAGCCAGGGCCCCGGGGGGGCTTGGGAGTGGGTGCAAGCCATGGGGAGCAGGGGTGGTGGGCACACAGGCCACGTAGAGTCAGTGTGCCTGGGGGCACGCACAAGCCTCGGGGAACCAGGGACTGAGGGGATGCGTACAGACCATGGGGAGTCAGGGTGTTCCAGAGTGCGGTGGCCAGCAGGCAGAAGCTGGCGCTTGGAAGCCACAGGCTGCACTGTGGTGGGGGTGACTCACTGCATCTGAAGAACGCTGATCGTGTTGGCATCTTCCTGGTGTCAGGATCCATTCCAGGTATGTAGCTGGAGCTCCGAGCGGGGGTGTAGCATCTGTCTACAGCCTGGATTGCCATGTGTTGCAGTGAGGCTGCTAGTCGGCTGTTTTGGACTGGCACCTCTTCTTTTTTTCAAAAATTAAAACTATTTTTATTATGTTTGTCCTCAGTTTCTCTTTTTGATCTTTAATGTCCAAAATTAGATACATTGAGTAAATATTGTGTTTGTATTCCTTTTTCCCTCCCTCCTATCCCCAATCCATTGGGTATTCTCCTCAGTGGGCAGCCTGGATCAATCCATGTGGCAAGGGGTTATGGATAGCACAGGAGGCATTGCCCCCCATTTATGAATTGTAGCTGAGAGAGGTAATGTCTCCCCTCTTCTGCTCAGTTCCCTGAGTCATGGTGGGTGAGTTTTAAGTCTGTTTTGTTGTTGTTTTGTTGTTGTTGTTGTTGTGAACTTAAGAGTTTCTGTGCTTCTACTTTAAGTTGTGTTGGAAGTCCTTGGAGTCTGTCTCCCTGACTCATCCTGGGATGACTGATTGGCTGTGGTTAGAGGTCTATTTCTTGCCTCACCACTGTCTCAAGTGTTTCACTTGGGGCCTACATGCTAAGATATTTTGCAAGAAAGGGACAAAAGAAAAGGCTGGGAGAAATATTTGCTGTGCTGTAACTAAGGATTTTTTAACTGAAAAGTGGATTCACAACATTAAATAGCACGTAAACAAAAACAAAAAATCCTTTGTTTTTCCAGAGATCATTGAAAAAAAAACACTTTAAATGTGGTTGGGGGGGTGGTACATCACAGAATCGTATGTCACTGAAACTACTTTATCAATTCAAAACCAGCTGCAGATTGGGCTCCAACCACCTTCCTCCCTGAGAGAACCAGAAGTGAAGAACAGGACAGCATTGGACATCCAACCTAGGAAATGGGAAGAAAGGCCAGTCCACAGTCTCCCTGAGAAACAGACTTTATAAAAGGAAGAAGCCTAACTAGAAGCCATCCCCAGTGAACCCAGGGCTAAGACAGCAGAGGTTACAAGGATCTTTTTAGCCAGCTGTAGACAGGCATCTACATTTGAAGGTAAATAATGAGCAGCCAAGGGAGGATTAATTAAGTTTGCTTTCAATTACTACTGTAATGTCATTATATCTATCCTGAAAACCATTATTATCATCTTTTGCTGATAAGGCCTCACAGACAATAGAAGAGCAATATGACTTAACCCTTTGTGGTTCATGAGGACTTTTCACCCTCCCCCATTTAAAATGTCATGATCTAATATAGTCTCCCACTGCTGAGGTCCTTAAATTCAAAGGGGTATGCCAGATGGTCCTTCCAGTTGTTTATAAAAATGTCTGTATTTATTTATAATTTAATCTAGTAGAAGCCTAGATAAATCCAGGTCTATTAACATCTAGTGTATGAATGGCTCCCTAACTCTACTCTAGGTCTGATTGGTAGTCAGGCAGGTGTCCCTGGTACCCATGCATACCACAGGGGAATCAGCAGCTCTGTCCTTACTGTTTGGTGTTCAGCATTTTACTCCATGTCATGGTTTAAATATCCCTATCTAAGTGACCTTACAGATCATGTGACCTACTTTTAATCAAGATAACCTTCACCTTCAAATGTTCTGATGGCTTTAAGATATTTCTTCAAGGAACCCAAGAAACAAATAATACAAACAAAAGTTACAAATAAAAGACAAAGGAGAAGAGCAATGACAAAGCTGGCACTCCCACTCTCCGTAGAGCTCTGTCAGCTAACACTTAATCAGTCCCTTCAAGGTAAATTAGATGTTCTAACAGTGAGCGAGAAAGCAACTTCTTTTCAAAAGAAATTCATGCTATAGAAAGAGCCTTGTGAAGATGAATGTTTGGAAATGTTTCCATCATTACATGATTGTGTTGAAGAAAACACTGTAAGTGGATCCCTATAAACACGCCTATCTGAGCACTATTTTTAAACCTTCCAAATGAAGAGTTTCAGTGAGTTTTGAATGTCTTTGTTAAAAACATTAAAATGCATTATCTTCAGATTAGTTTTGCAAGAACATCTGATTGAGATCTTAGAAGATGGAAATTGTTAGCCATATTTTAACAAAAACCACTATAATATGAATTTTAGATTGAAATTTGACTTAGATAGTTAAGGGAAATCCAATATGCACTCCTTCTACTGGTATTTTTGAAAAATATTCTTCAACTCGGGAAATAACTGAAAACCAGTCTAAAATAATCTTGAATTAAAAATATCTCTAGGGCTGGAGAGATGCCTGAACAGTTAACAACACTTACTAATTAACCCTGAGAGTGATTCCACCTGACCATGAGTAAAAACTTGGGGTGGTCATGGGGTCTTTGTAGTAGGGGACCATGGATAGCCTAGTATTCAGCCAGGTTCTCCTGAACCAAGTGTGTTCTTACTGAGGGGTGCCAAGCCTCTGATATTCTCCCCCACCACAGCTCTCACAATCTTTCCACTCCCCTTTTCCACTCAGTTCCCTGAGTCATGGTGGGTGAGTATTAAGGCTGCTTTAATGTTGTGAGCTTAGGGGTTTTTGTGTCGAGATTCATTGGTTTTTGTCTCATTGGCTTATCCTCTGTTGATTGAGTGGCTGTGGCTGTGGGTCCCTTGTTCATCCAATCATTCTCTGCAGGGTTCCATATGGTATGACTGTGGTGGCTCATCTCTTGCCAGGATCTCAGTTTTCTGCCTGC
>PVHP010015213.1:0-37791 GCA_004024765.1 Zapus hudsonius
AGAGACTTCCCAGGGGAGCTTTGGGGACCCTCATCAGCCATGTTACCTGGGAGCCCAGGTACTCACGGGGGCAGCTCTCTGAGGCATAGAGGCTGAGGAGCAGGCTGGCAGCCGAGGAGTGTGCACTGGGTACTTGGCTCTGCCCCTTTTGGGTCACGTGTCCTTGCCTCTTCTCCCCCTCCTGGCCAATCACTTCTGGCCACCTAACCCAGAAGTCGCACATGGCCATCTCCTTGGACATGCGTTTCTTGACTAGTGAATGCTCCTGGGCTCTTGGAGTCGTGCCAGCTGGTGGTATGGTTGGCCCAGCAGCTTCTTCCCCTGCCCATGGAGGAGTCTCAGTGAAGTGCCTGGTCCTCTGGGTTGCCACACAAGCGCTGGCATCTAGTGATGTGGGCAGCCCAGCAGGTCCATCCTGAACTGTGGGGGGACTCTTGGTCAAGCACCTGCCCCTGGAGAGTGGAATGCCCTGTGATGTTAGTTGAACCCCAGAATCTGGTGGTATGGTTGGCCCTGCAGCTCCATCCCCTGCTGTCAGGCATCTGCTACTGGATAGTGGACTGTCCTGGGTTCTCTGATGGACACCGGTTGATGGAGGTGCAGGCTGCCCAGCAGATCTGTCCCCTCTTGCCTGGGGACCTGTGGTTAAGAGATTTCTCTTGGGCAGTGGGGTGTCCTGGGTTCTCAGATGGACACCAGCTGATGGAGATGCAGGCTGCCCAGCAGATATGTCCCCTCCTGTCTGTGGGCCTATAGTCAGATGCCTGCTCCTCATATGGGAGCCACGCCCCATGGACCCCATATTCTTGGGGACGGGGCTTGCCCCTCCAAAGTCCTACTGTAAGATGGCTATTTTTCCTGGTTGTGAGCTATCCTCAAGTCCTCCTGTCATTCTCTCAGTAACCACACGTTTCAGTCGCCATCCCTAGACCACCTTAGCTCTGGCGTTCAGGGTCCGCCTTCCCCTGGTCTAGAGACCAAGGGGCTTCTGTCCACAAAGCCTTTCAGGGGTGCAACCCCGAGGGGAGTCTCTCCAGCACTTGGCCATCTCTATGGCTGGTGGGTGGGGCGGAGGAAAGATGGTGGTTGGGACAAGAGGGGGATATTGTGGATAGGGAATACACGGCAGGGATAGAGAAGGGCGGAGGAGGTGGCAGGCGGAGAAAGATGACAAGGACTAAGGGACGATGGCAGGGATTTGAGGCAGTTTAGGGTGACTGGGCCCAGAACGTAAAAAGCAGGGATGTCCTTGTGATGGGGGATTTTGGGGTTCAGGACAGATGCCCTAGATTTATGAACTTCAAGTTTGGGTTCTGACCTAATTTTAATAACGAATTAATAAAGATGAACTGATGAAGGACAAATTATTGATTATTAAGTTTACTTAGGGAGAAATCCCAAATTGTGGAGTTTACTTAGTGGGGATTGGGATCTGGAAAGGAAGGCGGAATACGTTCTCATGTGGAAAACACCACACAGTTGATAAGGCTGATTTAAGAAAAATTGAAGTTTTAGGGAGAAACTCGAGGAAAGCCAGAAGCACATGGTGATAGTTCATCATTTAACGGAAACTGAGGAATGTAAAGAAATAGTCGAGTAGAGCATGGGGCTCTTAAGAGAGAAACTGAGGCTTCCGAGGGAAGGTTAGAGCAAGGTACTGAGCAGGGAAGGTGAAGTCTAGGAGCTTGTATATGGAAATTTAAGAGAGATACACACGGTATCCACGGGTGCTTTCCTGGGGAGGGAAGTTAGCGAGCTGAGCGAGCTTAAGGAAGCATGGCTGAGAGAAAATATACTTAGAAGGAGCACATGGCATCCTCCTAAGCCTTCCGGTGGAGGGAAGTCAGGAGAGTTAATGGGAACACCAGGTGGTTGCACCTAAATTCCCACTGCCAGACCCCTACATGCGAAAGCTGGAAGCTGTGGTGTTTGAGATGGAAGCTGGAGACAGAATTTACCAGATGCTTGCAGACCAGCTGCCCTGGCACAGGGACGGGAGAATGATGAGAAACCCCACTTCAGAGCACCTGGAAGGCAAGGACCAACCGGAAAATTTTCTCCGATTGACACATTGACACATACGCACTACACACCTGCACACACACGCATGAACACACGTGCACACACTGAAAACAAGAGGCATCAGATCATCCTCCTCGCCTCAAATTCATAAACAAATCCAGATTTACTAACAGTAACGGAAGAGAAGCTGGGCAGTGTGGTGGTGCACACCTTTAATCCCAGCACTCGCAAGGCAGAGGCAGGAGGATTGCCATGAGTTCGAGGCCACCCTAAGACTACACTGTGAAATTCCAGGTCAGCCTGGACTAGAGACGGACCCTACCTCAGAAAAAAAAAAAAAAAAAAAACAAAGCAAAACAGAATTACTAAAGAGATGAAAATTTGGTACCTGCACACTAAGACAAGCACATGACTAGCCTTTCTGGAAAAGTCCCCTTTGGCTGCCAGCACCCAGCAGTGTGAGGTGTCAGGACTGCTTGGGCTCAAGAAAGAAGAGGAGAGCTGGACCCGGTCAGATGGCTGCACAGCCACCTCAGCCCTGCTTCTTGGAGGGCCAGCCAGGCTGAATGCCTTGAGATGTCATTGGCTGGAGAGTGCTGGATAGAACACTCCCCTCTATTTGGGAAAGCAAGAATCTGAGAGAGGAGGTCCCAGAGCAGAGGAGGATTGACAGGGACAGGGACACTAAGTTCTGAGTGTTTCCCAGAGAGCTAGGACACAGGGCATGAATCACGATGCCAAAGTGTGCAGCCATGCCTCCCTGGCACTGCACCAACTCTGCCAGGTAGGGAGTTCCCTTTCTTTCTTTTCTTTTTTTTTTTTTTAATATTTTTTGGTTTTTCAAGGTAGGGTCTCATTCTAGTCCAGGCTGACCTGGAATTCCCTATGTAATCTCAGGTTGGCCTCAAACTCACAGAGATCCTCCTACCTCTGTGTCCCAAGTGCTGGGATTAAAGGCTTGTGCCACCATGCTTGGCTCCTCTTCCATTTAAAAAATATTTATTTATTTATTTATTTGAAAGCAGAGAGAGATAAGAAAGAGAGAGATTGAGAGAGAGAGAGAGAGAGAGAGAGAGAGAGAGAGAGAGAGAGAGAGAGAGAGAGAATGGGTGCACCAGGGAGTTTAGCCACTGCAAACAAACTCCAGATGCATGTGCCACTTTGTGCATCTGGCTTTACGTGGGTACTGAGGAATCTAACCCCGGTTGTTGGGCTTTGCAAGCAAACACCTTAACCACTGAACCATCTCTCCAGCCCTCCCCTTCCATTTTAATAAACGAGGAAACTGAGACACAATGAAATCAGAAAGCCAGCCAATGGGGAGCTGCAATTCTGCGCTGATCAGTCTGACTTTAGAGCCTGAAGTCCCTTAAGCCTTCTCTCTATACCTCTGGTCCCCTGGGGTGAAGGAGGACAGGACAACTTCATCCAGAATGTTCTCTATCAAAAGGTCTTAGCACCCAGCAGGTGAGCCCATGTTGTGAGCTGGACAATGGAATGCAGAGTGCTTCCAGAACAGTCTTTTCCTAACTATGGTTCTTTACAGAGCTCACCCAGTTCCCTCCAAACCTGGGCTTTGCCCATCCTCTGTCCCACCTCTCCTATGAGGATAAATATAGACTTCCTTCCCCTTATTTGCCTAACTTGAGAATCACGACCCTGGTCCACAGCCACTGAATTCTGTCCACTTGTGTTCAAAAGAGCCTTTGTCTTCTTAGGAAAATGACCAGGTTCTGCCCATAAAAGGATCTGACGTTAAAGGTGGTGGAAAGAGAATGCCTCATGGAAAATTAGAGCCGTACATTTCTTTGTATTTGAATACTTCCAGGACCTTAACTTTGGCGGCAAACCATCTGGTTGGACTCCAGCATCTTTGGTCTTTTTTTGTCATGGACTGACTGCTTCGGAATCTGCTGAGGCTTTCAGACTTCTCAGAATAGATTTCTTTTTAATTTTCACATTTTATCTGTGTTTTTTTTTATTGTCTGTTTTTTGAGATAGGGTCTCGCTCTTAGCCCAGGCTGACCTGGAATTCACTATGTAGTTTCAGGCTGACCTGGAACTCACCTAAACCCTCTGCCTCCTGAGTGCTGGGATTAAAGACCTGCACCACCAAGCCCGGGCCTAATTTTTTAAAAAATATTTTATTTATTTATTTGAGACAGAGAGAGACAGAGAAGTGGTCAAACCAGGGCCTCCCAGGCACTGTAAATGACACATGCACCCTCTTGTGTATCTGGCTTTACATGGGCACTGGGGATTCGAACTCAGGTCCTTCTGCATTGCAGGCAAGCGCCTTAACAGCTAAGCCACTTTTTCAGCCCCGGGGCCTAATTTTTAAGTTTTAAAATCCAATCCATAGAGGGACAATGGGATTGAATAATATGGAAATAAGATTATAGCAAAATATCTGTGTTGTAGTGGCATGAACAGGATCCAGTAGTAAGTTGAATTATTTAATTTTGAGATGATGGCAAAAACGTCATGTTGGCTACAGCTCTACTGAAGTATGAAAATATCTGTGGCTTCTGCTGCTGACAAGCAGGTGCTGGTGGAGTTTGCCGCCTTCACTCACCAGGAAGGAACTGGGGAATTCCAGTTGGAAGCGAGGGAAGTTAGCTCGTCGGGAGTGGGGAAATCCAAGGAACAGGTTTCAGAAATGACTTTCCTTCCTCCCATGGTCAAGGATGGAACTTCATTCTGAAAGTAAGATTCCCGGTAGGGGACTCTCAGAGAACACTTGCTGGGCATCCATGTCCTTGTCCTTATGCTGAGAGTGACACTTGCAGTCCCTGCTGTCACCTTCACACAGGGCAGGAGGCATGACTCAGAAATGGGGAAAGAAGCCCTTAATCCCAGCACTCAGGAGGTAGAGGTAGGAGGATCACCGTGAGTTCAAGGTCAGCCTGAGACTACAGATTGAGACCCTACCTCGAAACCCCGCACCCAAAAAATAAAAGAAGAAATAGGGAAAGACTCGTCAGGTTCAGGTTCCCAGGCTTGCTTTGCGCCCTTGCCTTGCCTCTAAAATGCATGCATCACAGACATCCCCCAATACATTTTGTTTTGTTTTATTTTGTTATAAGACAGGGTCTTGCTATGAACCAGGTTGGCATGGAACTTGCTATGAACCCCTGGCTGGTCTGGGAATTCAGATCCTCCTGCTGAGTGCTGGGATTATTACAGACACGCACTGCCATACCCCTTCCCTAAAGCATTTTATTCATGATGAAATTGTAACAATAACAGTTCACTCAAGAGGAGTAGACTAGCATGCTTAAGAATCTTTATAGTGGGCTGGGGAGATGGCTCAGTGGTTAAGGGCACTTGCTTGCAAAGCCTGACAGCCTGGGTTCAATACTCCAGTACCCACGTAAAGCCATGGAAAGTGGTGCATGCGTCTGGAGTTTGTTTACACTGTCTGGAGGCCCTGGCATGCCCATCCATTCTCCCTCGGTCTGTCTCTGTCTTTCTTTAAATAAATAAATAAAAAAATGTTTCATATTTTATTTCTTTATTTGCAAGGAGAAAGGAAGAGAGAGAGAGAGAGAGAGAGAGAGAGAGAGAGAGAGAGAGAGAGAGAGAAACAAGGGTGCCAGCAGGGCCTCCAGCCATTGCAGATGAACTCCAGACTTATGCACTGCTTTGTGCATCTGGCTTTATGTGAGAACTGGGGAATTGAACCCTGGTCCTTAGGCTTTGCAAGCAAATACCTTTAACTGCTGAGCCATCTCTCCAGACCCCAAATATTTTTTAATCTTTTAAAAATATTTTATTATTAAATATATTTATTTATTTGGGAGAAAGAGGCAAATAGAGAGAGAGAGAATGGGTGCACCATGGCCTCCAGCCACTGCAAACAAACTCCAGACACATGTGCCACCTGGCTTTACTTGGGTACTGGGGAATTGAACTCAGGTCCTTCTGCTTTGCAGGCAAGTGCCTTAATCACTAAGCCATCTCTCCATCTTAAAATATTTTTTTAAAAAAGAATATCCCATCACCACCACCATCATCAAAGTAGTGGCTAATCCTAATTACTTAAATTATTCCAAATGCTGTTCAAAGGGATTAGCCTGTTTAACCCTCTTACCCACAGATAGCCTTAATCTGTATTGGGAGCCTGGACTGCAGTGTAGCAATATTGAGAAGTGGGGAGCCTTTAAGGGAGCCCAGGAGGGGATAGGTCATTGAAGAATATTGCCCTTGGAGGAAATTAACTTAGTGTTAATCAGACCTCAGTTAGTTCTTACATGAGTGGGTTATTAAAGAAGAACAAGTCAGTCCTGTCTGGTCATATGATCTCTCCCTCTTGCACACACCCTCACCGGCTTTATGTGGGCACTAGAGAATTGAACCAGGGCCAGGAGGCTTTGCAAGCAAGTGCCTTTAACTGCTGTGAGCTATCTCTCCAGCCTGTAAACGTTTTATTTAATTGAAGTAGAGCATCTACATAGAAAAGTGCAAAAACTGAATGCAAAGTCCCATAAATTTTCCCAGTGAACACATTCCTCTAACCTCCGACCAAGATCAGAATATAGAACCGTATCTCTCCAGCACTCAGCAGCTCCTCGTCCCTTCTCCAAGGTCACTACCAAGGTCACTGCTGTTCTAGCTTCTGTCACCATTGATTAGCTCTGTCTAGTTTTGCATTTATGTAAATACTCCTTCATTCTCCGCCATGTTACTCTCTCACCTAATTGTCATAATGACCCTAGAATCTAAGCAGTAGTCTAATAATAGTCCACTTTACAGATGAGGAAGTTGAGTATCTGCAACAACTTAGTAACCCTCTGATTCTCTGTGGGCATGTGATTTAAGCAGGATTCTAACACAGGTCCTTGGGGCTATTTGTGACCTCTGCTACCGTAGGGCCTCTCTAGCCTGGATTTCTGCAAAAACACACTGAGGATCAGGGACATTCACGTAAACAAAGAGTGTCAGTGAACCAGGCATGGTAGCATCACCTTTAATTCCAGCACTCGGGAGGCTGAGATAGAAGGATCGCTGTGAGTTCGAGGCCACCCTGAGACTCCATAGTGACTCCAGGCCAGCTTGGGCTAGAGCGGGACCCTACCTCAAAAGCAACAACATCCATGGTCCCCTGCCCCAAGGACTGATCCAGACTACCTAAGGAGGAGGATATCCAGCTGATCGGGGATGGGGAAGACGGGCATTGGGGAACGAGGGATAACAACTTATTGTCTGCCCATTAAATAATGTAACTCATTCTGGACAATTAAAAAATAAATAAATTTAAAAACAACAACAACGACAACAAAAACTTCCTGTCGCAGGCCTGGCCCAGGCCTTCTGGGGAACCCATCTGTTCTGTGGTCTATTGTAACCACTTACATAACTACAGTTTGGTTTCTTCAAATGTGCAGTGTTGTCTGTGTGTGCTTCTTCCTCGGTTGCATCTCTTCCCTCAGGTGTATCCTCGGTTTCCTCCTTCAAGGTCCACTGTCACCCCTGGGCCAGGCCTGTGAGCTCCTGTCCAAACAATGTGCCCCATGTGCTCTTTCTTTCTCTCCCTGAATTCTGCATGTCAGTATACATGTTTATTATCTGTCTTCCTCCCCCGGAGTGTGCATGTCATGATGACAAAGTGCTTTCCCATCTTTTGCTGCTTTATTCCCAAGGCCCAGATTGACATGCTGTAAGGTAGGCAGTGGATATGCCTGGAGTAGAAGGAGGAATTCATCAGCATGGAACTTCCCTTCCTTAATGTAGCCTTTGATCTCAGCACTTGGCAGGCAGAGGTTGGAGAATCTCTGTGAGTTCAAGGGACAATAGTGAGTTCCAGGTCAGCCTGGGCTAGAGAGAGGCCCTACATTGAAAAATCAAGAGAGAAAGAAAAAGAAAGAAAGAAAGAAAGAAAGAAAGAAAAAAAGAAAGAAAGAAAGAAAGAAAGAAATACAGACAGACGGAAGGAAGGAAGGAAGGAAGGAAGAAAGGAAGGAAGGAAGGAAGGGAAGAAGGAAAAAAAGGAAGGAAGGAAGGAAAGAAAGAAAGAAAGAAGGAAAGAAAGGGAAAGAATAGAAGAAAAAAGAAATGTAGAATTTCAACCCACTCCTTTGCTACCAGGGGCAATGCTGTTCCTTAGCTGTGACAGAGACTGGAGATTGGGAGGGAAAATGATTGAAGCAAAGAAACAGACCAAAAAAGTGAGGCAGGCTGAGAAGTCAATTCTGCTGACCCAGAAGCCGGATGGCCTGCCATCCGACCCACTCAGGCTTCTCCTGTGGCTTCCTGCTAGTGACTCCAGCCAGCCAAGATGCCCATCCCCAGAGCATCACAGAAGAGAAGCAGCTGCCAGCCCAGAGGTGACAATGGGACTACTGTGAACTGCAGACCTTGGGGAGGGTGTGGATGCAGGCAAATGAGCCCGAGTGTGCACAGATATAGAGGCCTGCAGCCAGCTGGGCTCAGCTTCCCCACCAGTGCTCACCAGGATGGAGGGCAGCCCAGAGCAGCTCTGCCTGGGCAGGGTGCCAGGAGAGGCAAGGGACAGCCAGGGCTTGGCTGAACTCCGGGAGCTGGCCCTGAAGTGGTTCATGGAAACGCAGGCCCCCTTCCTCCTACTGAACGGAGCCCTCCCTCCCTGGTTTCATGGATTCATCACCCGCAAGTAAGGCTGCTTCCCCCACTACCACCACCTTGTGGCTCGAAGTGGTCCACAGTCCCTGGGGCTAAGAATGTGCCCCCAGGACTCTGGGACTATTGACTCCTGCTCTGGCAGGGACTCTGGGGGCAGGGGTGGGTGGAGGGGCTAGACTGAGGAACATTATACCTTCTAGAGGCAGTTTCTGATGGCAGGTGGTATTAGCTCCTAGTGGGGTCTGTGGTGGCTATGGCTTCCAGGCTGATGGGAAGGACAGAAAGAGGGCCAGGTGGGAGCAGGGTGCATGCAGACCACCTCTGAATACCTTGATGAATAGCTAGGGGATCATGTCATGTATCACCCATATTGGAATGCTATTTATACCTCAGCCAGAGATGTGTGGCCAGGCAAACGTGGATACACTAACCCTAACCCTGTCATAACGGTCAGAATGCAGGATTCCAAGATCCCCAAGCTCCCTTAGTACTAGGTGGAGGAAGAAGCAAGACATGCCACTGGTCACTAGATCCTGGCACAGCACCTGGCACAATGCCAGGGATAGCTTTATGGACTTCACCTGTTCAGGAGGGCCCACACCTTGTACCTACCTGGCCGTGGTTTAAGACAGCTGTCACTATCTTGAATTATTTTGTTTTGTTTTGTTTTGAGACCCCAAGGTAGGGTCTCACACTAGCCCAAGCTGACCTGGAACTCACCATAGACCCAGTTATCCTCCTACCTCTGCCTCCAGAGTGCTGGGATTAAAGACATGCATGCTTACATTCTTCAGTTTTGAACAAGGGGCCACACATACACATTTGGTACTGTAAGTTATGTAGCTGGTCCTGACTAGATCAGGCGATCTCTTAAGTATCTGGTGAGTAAGTAGGTGGAGGAATAAAATCTGGCCTATGTATTGCTAAGCCAGAAGACAGCTGGAAGTTTCCACCATGCCTCCAAAATATTTGGCACCATGCAGAAATATCTATAGCAGCTTGGAGTGGAACAGGACAGGAGACGGTTGTGGCTGGGGGCAGTGTGTGACCAAGCTCAAGACATAGCATCTCTTCCCAGAAGAAACTCTTGTGGAGACTTCATCTTGCAAGACTGCACATGGTGGCCTTGAGAGAGAGATTCCTCCCAAACTAAAAGTCCCCTGCTGTATGAAGTCATTCTTGCTATGTGGCTCTGCAGTTGGAGAGCTGGTGGCTGGAGTCAGTGACAAGCGCCCCTGTGGCCAGGCTGCATAGGGGTGGGGGTGGGGAAGGAAGGTGTTTGTGGTCTTAGGATCTAGACCCAGCACCGGGCAGACCACACACTGAAACTTGAGAGACCACAGAACCCAGCAGAGATCTGAGGAAGTTTTGTAGCAAGGACTGAAAGTCTAGTTCTGGGGCTCAGGGCCATGGTCTACAGGAACCCTGGGGCAGGTCTAATCCAGGCTGCTTAGGTGCCGTTAGGGCACAGGCTTCAGCTAATGGCATGTCCTCTGCCCAGGAAAACAGAACAACTACTCAAGGACAAAGCTTTGGGTTCCTTCCTCATCCGCCTCAGTGACCGGGCTGCTGGCTACATCTTGTCTTACAGGTAAGAGAGCAACCCTTAGCCGAGGCCAGTCAGCCTCAGGCTCCTACAACCCAGCCTGGTAGCCCATACTGCCTGGCTTCCCTGGCACCCCAGCTTCCTGACTCCCTGGTTCATCCGCCCCTTTCAAAGCAGCACTGACTATAGGCTAGGGCCTGAACTGCAGCCTTCCGAGGGCTGGAGAGATGTCCTCTAGATGTCCTCTGGCAGCTGGAGAAGGCTTCCTATAGGTGAGCTCAGTATAGAAGGAGAAACAGCCATTTGTTAGTGGTTGGGGTATAAGAGGCGTCTGTGGCAGGTGGACTGGCATATTTAGATGTGTAGGGTGTTGGGAGCCACAGGTCTCTGGGTCTCCTTGGGGAGGCATGACTCAAGACAATCTTGGATGGCAAGTCTGCAGACCAGGAAAGGAACTTCCATTTCACCAGGGTCCTTCTAGCAACAGGAGAGAGACTGGAAGATAGTTTACAGGTATGGGGTCCATTGGCTGGATACCAGGTGCTGAGGTCTGAGTTAGGGTAGGGCAGTAGGGCTAGAGAGGGAGAGACACGGGGACAAAGTCACGGTGGTGATGTTGGACCCTGGCCTGGAGAGCAGGCTGGGTTGGAAGGCAGAGGGAGAAAGGCTCCCATAAGGCAGGCAGGGAGGCCAGGGCTTGGGGCAAACTTCAAAGGCTTTGGATTCTGCATGGTGCTGGGGAGATGGCTGAGCGGATAAAGTACCTTCTGCTCAAGCTGGGCTAGATGAAGTCAACCCCCAGATGCCATGTGAAAAGCTGTGTTGTCCTCAATGAGATGAAGCATTTGAAAGTGCTCGGCATGGTGCATGGGGCATAGTTGGGCATAGGGCATGGTGCATAGTGCATGGTGCATGGGGCATGGGGCATGGGGCTTAGTTGGGATCCGACAAATGTCAGCCATCATAATAATCAAGAGTTTTTTTATTCCCTCCTCTCTCTTTTGGCTTTTCCAGGTAGGATCTCATTCTAGTCCAGGCTGATCTGGAATTCACTATGGAGTCTCAGGCTAGCCTCAAACTCTTATCAATCCTCCTACCTAAGCCTCCCCAGTGCTGGGATTAAAGGCGTGCACCACCATGCCTGGCTTCATAGTTACTTTTTTCTGTGGACCAGGTACTGTGCTAGACATTTTGAAGAAAGGAAGTCAGTTTTTTTTCAATGTCTTCTCAGCATTGCTTTTTTCTTTATTTTTTGTTTCTTTAGTCTCTCCCTCCACACCTGCGAGATCTTAGACAAAATGCCACCTTTTAAAAGATATCAAAATAAGGCTGCTCCTAGAAATACAAATAGAAAAGTAGAATAGAAGATTCCAGAGCATTTTAGTATGTTAGTTAGCTGATTTATACCAAAGGTGTCACTATAATTCCTGCTTTTGTCCACAATTGGTATAGGAGAAATTTAATATCGAAGTAGCAAAAATAGCCACTACTTCATTCGATTTATAAAAATTAATTCTACATGGATCATAGATCCAAGATAGAAAACAATAGCCATTCTAGAAAAATACAAGGAAATATTTTCAAAAGGTTCTGAAAAATGGGACAGGCAAAATTTTCTTACACAGACCATCAAAAGCACTCATACTGGGCTGGAGAGATGGCTCAGCGGTTAAGGCACTTGCCTCCAGTGCCTAAGGCCCTGGGTTCAATTCCCCAGGACCCACATAAGCCAGACCCACAAGGTGGTGGCCCTGGTGCTCTCTCCCTCTCTCTCTCTCTCTATTTCTGTATTTCTCTGCTTGAAAATGAATAAATCAAATATTTTTTTAAAAAAAGCACTCATACAACAGATATATTAAAATTTAAATTTCCTTACAATTAAAATAATTGACGATCAAAAGGTACCATTAAGGGCTGGGGGGTCAGGGTAGATGGCTCGGCAGTTTAAGATGCTTGCAAAGCCCTGGCTGGGATTCAATTCCCCAGCACCTACATAAGCTGGATGCAAAGTGGCCACATGTGTACAGCACTCTTGTGGAGGCAAGAGACCCTGACATGCACACACACACACACACACACACACACACACACACACACACACACACACAAATTAATTTTAAAAAGGTACCATCAAGGGAAGGAAAGTTCAACACATAGTCTTGGAGAGGTTATATATTACGATATTTTCAAAGGATTCATATCCACACAGATGATCCCTTACAAATAAATAAAAAAGCAGACAATTCAATAAATAAAAATAAAAGACTTACTTGAACAGGTTACTTCAAAAAGAAATATTCAGGCCAGATCCAGGCATGGTGGTGTGAGCCTTTAATCCCAGCACTCAGGAGGCAGAGGTAGGAGGATCACCGTGAGTTTGAGGCCAGCCTGAGACTACATAGTGAATTCCAGGTCAGCCTGGGTTAGAGCAAGACCCTACCTTGAACCCCCCCCCCAAAATAGTGGGGAAATGATTCCAAATATTTGGTGAGGATGTAAAGCAACTGGAACTTTCGTACATTACCACAATCTTAGAAAACAGGCAGAATCTACTAACCCTAAACATAGTATGTTCTTGACCTTCCGGGCGACTCCTTGGTATAGTCTCTGGAGAATAAGTAGATATATTCACCAAAAGACAAACACAAAGGAGCTATAACAGCTTCAACTCAAAAATAACACAAATGTCCTTCAATATAGCAGATTGTGGATTTTACATGAGATAAAAAAATATACTGGCCAGGTGTGGTGGCACACGCCTTTAATCCCAGCACTTGGGAGGCAGAGGTGGGAAGATGGCTGTGAGTTCAAGGCCAGCCTGAGACTCCATAGTGAATTCCAGGTCAGCCTGGGCTAGAGCGAGACCCTACCTTGAAAAACCAAAAAAATAATAATAATAAATAAAAAACTGCATATTAACTGGGAAAAGAAGCTAATCCTACATGGACCCGAGTGAATCTGAAAAACATAGTGTTTTTCAGAAGAGAAATGACACGCAAAGGAGGAATTTTGCATGATTTCATTTAGTTGACATTCCATCAAGAATCAGTGGTGATGGGGTCGGAAGGGTGGTTGCCTGGCTGCAAGGGGGCTCGAGGCAGTCTTCCAGGAAAGGTTTTATATCCTGATCTGCATAATGGTTCCACAGGCGTTCATGGAAATTCAGTGAGCTGTGCATTCGTGATGTGTGCGCTAAGTGTAAGTTGTTCTTCCACAAAAAGGAAAATGAAGAGGGTGACTTTACAGGCTGGGAGAGGATCCATGGTTCTAGCAGGGAGGTAACAGGGTGAGGCTAAGTCTTAAAGGTACAGGGTGGGATCTTTTTTATTTATTTTTTTCAAATATTTTTCTTTATTTGAGAGAGAGAGAGAGACAGAGAGAGATGCAGAGAGAGAGACACAGAGAAAGAGGAAGACCAAAAAAAAGAAAGAAAGAATAAAGTCGGGCGTGGTGGCGCATGCCTTTAATCCCAGCACTCGGGAGGCAGAGGTAGGAAGATCACTGTGAGTTCGAGGCCACCCTGAGACTACATAGTGAATTCCAGGTCAACCTGGGCTAGAGTGAGACCCTACCTCGAAAAACCAAAAAATAAAAAGTAAAAATAAAAATAAAAATAAAAAAAAGAAAGAATGGGCACACCAGGGCCTTCTGCCACTGCAAACAAACTCCAGACACATGTGCCACTTTGTGCACACAGCTTTATGTGGGTACTGGGGAATCGAACCCAGGTCATGGGGCTTTGCAGTAAAGTAAGTGCCTTTAATCACTGAGCCATCTCTCCAGGCCTGGATCTTGCTTTTGTTTAAAGCTTTGATATTTTCTTCATGATGGATGTTTTATAGTCACTTGATCTTCTAAAATACTGTTTCAGCCAGGTGTGGTTGGTGCACACCTAGAATCCTAGCGCTTGGGAGGCAGAGGCATGAGCACTGACCTGAATAAAACTGGATTTCATGAGTTCTGAGATAGAGCATAGGCTATAGAACAGACCGTTTCAACGACAAACAAACTGCATTATGTGGCTGGGGACATGCATTATACAAGCATGAGGACCTGAGTTCAGATCCTCAACAGCCGGGTAAAATGCAAATCATTATGGAGAGAGCTTATAATTCCAGCAGTGGGGAGGCGGAGAAGCAATGCTCTGACCTCACTGGCTAGCTAGTCTAGTTGACTCTGTGAGTTCTTGATTCAGCGAGAGACCCTGTCTCAAAGAATAAGGTGGAGAACAACTGAGAGAGAGCCTTGAGTTGACCTCTGGTGTTCACGCATGGACCCAGGCACCCACACAAATCCAAACGTGCATACACACAGGCACACTCACACACATGCAGGAAAAAAATACATTGCATTTATTTAGATCTCTTCATGACTGAGGGTTTCAGTTCTCCTTTGAATTTTGTCCAATGAGTGGCCTCACCCTGCCTTCCCAAGGTTGTCAGCGCTGGCTTAGGTCCTAAGAACACATCATGGTTCCACGTGGGAAGGGTGGCCCTGGCTCAGCTGGGCTGTCCTCCCCAGGCACTCGTGTGGCCAGAGGCAGTGACCACGTGTACTTGTGTTGTAGGGGCAGTGACCGCTGTCGACATTTTGTCATCAACCAGCTCCAAAACCGACGCTACCTTATCTCAGGGGACACCCTCAGCCACAGCACCCTGGATGAGCTCGTGCGCCATTACCAGGAGGTGCAGCTGGAGCCCTTTGGAGAGACCCTGGCTGCTGCCTGCCCCAGGGTAGGCACCCTTCCTCCCAGATGACAGTGTCCAGGCCTGGGATGGTGGTCACACAGACACATGCTTTTCCATTTATTTATTTGCTGCCATCTAAGGCCACTCAACGGGGGATCATGAGCCCAATCTTAACAAGTGTCTTACCCAAGGTCATGATCCTGGTGGGAAGACTGCCATCCCTTAACTGTTGTCCCTGAGTGAGTGATGGCCTCCTGTTTTCCCCACTCGCCTCCAGCCAGAGGACGATGATTTATACGACGCCATCAACATGGGCCTCCAGCAGACCAGCCTGGGCCTGGAAAGTCCACCTGCCATAGCATCTTCCACAGTGACCCCAGACAAGTCCACCAGCCCCCGCCTCCCTCCAAAGCCTCAGATCTCCTTCCTGCACACCAAGAAGTGCCTGAATGTGAGTCCCCGGACCTTCTCCGAGGAGGAACGCACAGAGGTGAGGAATCCTGGGCTGGACAGGCTGGGGACTGCTAGACCAGGGATGTGGGTGCCACCCCACAATCAGGTCCTGAGAGAACACCTGGCCAGTCTCTTCAACTGCAGAGAATAAGCACCAGGCCCAGAGAGAACCACTTAGTGGCCCACCAGAGCCTTGGCCTGGCCTGGACCAGGTGGATTGGTTTCAAGTCTAGAGTTGGCCGTTTTCTCACTCTGTGACTTGAGGCAAGTCATAATCTCTCTGAGCCTGTTTACCATTCCTGAGGTCCTGAACTAGAATGCTTAGGAAATACCTGAAAATCTGTAGAGTGAGGTCTCTTCGAGTCAGTCATTTGTCTCCACAGACCTCAAGTGAGAGGCTCCAAGATTTTCCTTATCAGACCACAGCATGCCAAGGGCTTCTCCTCAGGCTTAGAATAAATCCTAAACTCTTCTTCAACGTCCACACGAGCCCTACCAGTGGCCTGCTACCTCCTTGCTTCTACATGGAGGCCTCACTGGCCTTCGAGATCTTCCTCAAACCCAGTCGCAGTCAGCTTCACGTTGCTGGCACAAAGCACCCGACCAAATGCAGTGATGGAAGGAAAGGGTTTATTTTGGCTCAAGCGGAAGCTCCATGATGTCAGAGAAAACATGACATGAGCAGAGGCTGGACATCACCTCCTAACCAACACCAGATGGACAAGAGCAGCAGGAGAGTATGCCAAACACTGGCAAGGGGAAGCTGGCCCATAAGCCTGATCCCAACAATACATGCCTCCAGCAGGCTCCAGTTCCTAAACTGCCACCAGTTGGGGACCTAGTATGCACAGCACATAAGTGTGTGGGGACACCTGAATCAAACCAGCACACTCATCAAACCTTTGTACTTTCTCTATCACCTGTGAAATGCTCTCCTTACCAGAGAGCTACGAGGCTCATGTTCTCACCATATCCATTTTCTCTTAAGTGTTCCCTTCTCAGACAGGCCCATCTAACTGCAGACATATTGCCTTTCTTACCTGTCATTCTTTGCTCTGATTGTGACTGACACTCCATTGCCTGGGAACATTAGAACACCAAATCCAGTCACACTCCGTAACAGCCCTATGCTGGTCACCTGCAAATGCAAATATCTTGCCCACCTAAGACTGCCTGTCATACTTGAGTGTTTGTTGAAAGAATCCATAAGTGACAGATGTGGGGGTGGGCTATTCTGAAGCAGGGGCAGAGCAGTGAGTGGGTGGGTTCAATGGGCACTGAAGGACCAATGGGCCATACTTGAGCCAGAGGGATAGGGCAGGGTGAGCTTGGGCTGGGTGTTTGGATGCTATGATAAAGACTGTATTTAGGCCAGGAGTGGTGGTGCACGCCTTTACTCCCAGCACTCGGGAGGCAGAGGTAGGAGGATCACCATGAGAGTTCAAGGCCACCGAGACTACAAAGTGAATTCCAGGTCAGCCTGGACTAGAGTGAGACCCTACCTCAAAAAACAAAAACACATGACTGTACTTAAGAGTTCCTGAAGGTCATGAAAGGCCTTCTTACAGGTCAACTAAGGCCAAGAGAGAGGACCACAGATTACCAAAGATAGTTCACTTGACCTGAGGGTATTGTAGCAGTGGGGTGCATTTAAAGTGGTTCTCTGTCCCTGTCTCCAGCCCCCCAACAGGCTTCCTCCCATCCCCCAGAGGAATCCCTCTCTTCTGGATGAACCTCCTCCGACAGGGTCCAATGACATCATCTACGCAGACCTGAGAAAGACGAACCGGGCACAGCCGGGCCTGGGTGAAGAGGTGTCTTGCTGGCCCAGCCCAGTTCCACCTGGCAGCTTGGCTTGCTCCATAGACAGGGAGACCTCGAGGAAACTCTCAGGTGGAGACCAGAACAGACCTGATGGCCCAGGGCCTGCCCTATCTGGGGTGAAGCCAGACCAGGGCCCCACAGTGTCTTCCACCACCTTGGGGTTCCTCCTGTCCCCCAGTTCTGAGGTCCTGGGGTCCCAAGCTACTACCTGGAGGCAGGGGTTTCTGAAGCTGAGCCACGAAGCTCAGTCCTCTGAGGTCAGCTCTCCAGATACCTACCAGCTCGTTGGGACAGCAGACCTACAACCGGAGGCCAGGGATGTACCAGACCAAGGAGGCATTGCCTATGAGCAGATTCCAGCCTGCTGGAGTGGAACAGCCAAGATCCCACACCCTGTGGTTAGTCCTACGTACAGCCAACAGTCAGGGCCTGTGGACTATGGCTATGAGAGGATCTCAGGGATCCCAGAGCCTGGAAACACCTATGAGCAAATTCCAGTATCCAAGGCTGGATGGACACACAAGGTGAGTGAGCTCCATGGGTGGGTGGGTGGCTGGCTGGCTTTTAGTCCTTGTGAAACACCTGGTGACAGGGAGTGATCTGTGATCCTCCATCATGAATAGGTCACTGCCACTGCCTATTAATACCCAGAACTTAGGAACTGTTCCATCTGGTTGGGTGGGGGTGGAGAAGCAGCTGCTAGTTTGGGGGGGGGGATAAGATGGAGGCTTCTAGCTCATCTGATTTCTCTGCAGCAGAGCAGGGGTCTCTGCTCTCTCTCAGCCACTACAGGCATCTCAGAGCCTCTAAGAGGTCAGGAGGACCTCAACTCTTAGCTAAGCCATTCCCTAGCCTGTCACTTTGGGCAAGACAACTTCCCAGGTGACTAGGATGGTTAAGTTTAGCAAGGTGAAATACAGAAAATCCGTATAAATTTTAATTGTACATATGTGACATAGCTTTTAGTATGTCTCAGATACTGCAATTCCTTATTTACCAAAAACTCAAATTTAACTGGGAGCCCTATTCTTTTTTCAAATATTTTATTTGCAAGCAAAGAGAGACAGAGAATGGGCGTGCCAAGACCTCCAGCCACTGCAAACGAACTCCAGATGCATGCATCACTTTGTGCATCTGTGTTTACATGGGTACTGGGGAATCAAACCCAGGTCTTTAGGTATTGCAGGCAAGCACCTTAACCGCTGAGCCATCTCTCCATCCTGGGAGCCCTATTCTTATTTGGCAATCCTACCAGGTTCCCCTTATCTCATCTGTAAAATATGCCCAGGGAAGTGACCTACATCCTTTCATGTGAAGTTAGGGCTGCTGCTTCTGAGGATTTTGGCTGAAAGGAAAGTAGGGGCCAAGGAAGGTGGCGGAGTGGCACTGGTCCAGGGTTCCCAGCGAGGCAGAGAGGTGCCCCTCTGAGCCTTTAGCCTCCTACTCCTGTCCTCTCTCAGCCTGAATAGGGACACCTGTTTCTCCAGGTGAAAAGCCTCCATGGGAACCCCACCAGTTCCTCCCTCAGAACAGGGCTGTGTTCACACCCCACCACAGCTTCGGAGGTACTGACCCTCAGGACCATAGATCTGCGTATTGAGCAGAAGCCATGTCTGCTTGTTCTCTGGATGCAATCCCATGCCCTGGATACAGCCCCTCCCTGAGCCTGCCTCATCGGGGCCCAGTCGGGTAGAGAACTTGGGAGTCTGGGAGACTAAGGCACTGCAGGCAGGCGAGGTGGGGCTTGTATGATATCCCACTTCTTTTCTTCGTGCTCCCCACCACCACCACCACCACCTTATTCAGAAGAGGGCAGTTCCTCATCCTTCACTTTCAGGCTCTGGGAGAAAGAAGCCTGTGGGAGCCACACTAGCATTCCAACCTGGCCCTATTTCCCAGTCTTGGGCCCCTACCCCAGGCCAGTGCTAAAGATCTCTGCGCCTGGGCATCCCAGGCCCCAGCATCTCCTCCCTCCTTGCAGCCCGACAAGCTCCGGAGGCTCTTCTTCACTGACAAGAAGCACAAATTCTGAGTAAGTCCTGGCATTCCGTGGGTTTCCTGGTACCCATGTTATGCCAGGGATCACTGGATGCCTTCCGCTCACCTAAATGTGTGGCCAGCCAGCCACTGTGGAACCAGACTGAGACCTTGGTACCTGCTGGGGAAAGGACAGAAGGGATCTTGCAGTCACCTGCAGCTCTTGGCTGAGTCCTGTTTTCTGAGCACCGAGCATCCATGCAGAGGAAGAAATAATGCTGGAGAGTGGGCACTGGCCAGAGGTAGGGATAGGGTGAGTGTGACAGCCTGGCTGACCAACTGCACCTGCCCCCCACCTTGGACTTCTTGCCAAACATGTGGCAGGCCCTGGGCCAAGACAGATTACCCCACCCCACCCCACCCCCTGACAAAATGGCTGAGTGACATCATACAGTTGTTCCTAAGAACAGAACCAGTTCCTTGTGGTCCCACTGGCAGAAAGGAGGGGGAGCTCAGGGACCACACTCTCTGCTCTTAGAAGCAAAGGCCCAGCCCCAGAGGCCATGGCTCTGACTCAGGCTCATGACTGACTTAGCCAGCTCTGGAGAAGTGCCCCTTGGCTCTTCCAGTCCCCACTGTCATCCCCGTCTCACCGTCCAAACTCCTTTATGCCACAGGTGAAGAAACCAAGGACCAGAACCTGTTTGTGGCCACACAGCTGGTCAGGGCCTGAGCAGATGCCCCTCGGTGAGGCAGGGTCAAGCTTGGGATGCAGTGCTGGGCAACATCAGGGAACACTTGGTGGACACGCCTATGTGACCAGGTCATCTCTGCCTCTGGCCAGACCTAACCTTTGGAGTAACTCTCAGATCCTGCCCATGAGATACAGTGCCTACTTAGTGGCTCTGCCTTCAAGGAGTCCCTAATGCTCTGGCCAGACACGAGCTTGGGATACAGAGTACCAGTCATTCCCACAGCCAGGCTGGCTCTTCCAGGGATCTTTCCTTTGTTGTATCATACTTCTTCTCCTCATCCATGTGTCCCCACCTCTGTAATGTGTGCCACCAGCCTGCTGTCCCCTCTCCATACTGCCTCCACAGAAGGGGGGACCAGAATAACCAACTCTCCACATAAGACCAGTCCCACTTCCCATCTCCCCTCCACTCAGGCCCTGGGGCAGACCAGGCTTGATGCTTATCTGAGAAAAAATATCCACCTATGGGGGCCACTTGGCTATGAGACTCTGCATGTTAGCCAGGACTTTTACTGTTAGGAGAGAAATGGGAGAATTCTCACCCAACATCCTCTGAAGACCCAGCACTGAAAGCAATGTGAGGTGTCACCCCCAGAGTGGGTTTCAAGGAATAGGAATAAAGGTACCATTGAACACTTCCTAGTGTGGACAGACACAGAGGGCAGGATACAAGAGTGTTTTACTACTAGGAATTCACAAACCTGAGGTCAGCACACACCAGTGAGGATGTCATGTCACTGGGGAGTGGAGGAGGGTGCGTGTGTTTGTGATCCAGGGCCAGAGTCCTTTGGACCCATTACTCAAGCAGGTTTACATGGGGAAGGGTGGGGGTGGGAGAGGAGCAGACAGGGGTAGGGTGCAGCCCAGCCTTGAGTTTTAGAAAAGATTGCATAGCTTGTGAAACCAAATCTTATTTTTTTGCCTTACTTTGCCCTGGATGACTGGGGTGTCTGTCCAGTACAAGGACAAGTCAGCCCCACCCCTCCTGCTGGGTGTTCCACCTTCCCCTCCCAGGGGACGTTGTTGGATGGGATGAGGACTGGACAAGGGCCCATGGAGGGGCTATGGGTCCCGGGGTGGACCACTGGGGTCCCAGGGAACTTCTTGCTCCTCACAACCCCATTGTCAATTAAGATTTTTGGGGGGGGGTATTTTTTTTTGCTGAAAGGGCAATAGGAAATGTCCATGCGTGTGAACCCCAAAGACCACAGTTCCTTTCCTGGGGTGCTTGGAGCCACACCTGTGCAGACAGCAGGCTAGGGGACGAGCTTCCAGGCCCCTGCATCCTTGGCAGTGTCCTCAGATCCGGATGTGGAAAGTGCTAAAATGAAAGACAGGGCAGAGAGGTGAGAGACCATGGGGAAGGGAGAAGGCTCTGCTGGGAAACGCTAACCAGGCCCTGGCCCAACTGTGGCCAGTTCCTTAGAACTTAGGGAAAGATGCACAGAGCTAACACCCTAGGGAAAAAGGTTCAGAGGAAAGAGACATTGTCCCTGTGGTTTTCAGACTCCCATGATTCACTGAGAGTCTGGTCGTGTAAAGGACAAGGACAGTCATGCATGGCAGGAAATTTGGCCTTGAACTTGACCTGCTGCTTTCCGGCATGCACGTAACTATATATGAAGGTCCCATGAAACCAAGCAGCCAACTATGGCCCCAATGTTCTGGTCTAGTCTGCCCCAGCCCAGCCCCTAGGGGTGAAGGCACCTGAGGAAATCAGGAGCCTTGGCGATCATGTCCTCAAAGTCGGCGAAGCCCAGCTTGCCGTCACCATCTAGGTCAGCTTCCTCAATGACTTTGTCACACACAAGCACCACTTCATCCTCGTCCAGCTCTGACTTGGTGAGCCGGGCCAGTGTCAGCTCTAGGTCTTCTTTGCAGATGAAGTTGTCAGTGTTGAAGTCTGTAGGGTCAGGTGGGGTGGGGTGAGATGTTCAAGCCAGGGCTGGGTTACCCCAGGACCTCCAGGAATCCTTCTCTGTATTATTATTACCCCCTTGTCACACTGATCTGTCCACTAGCCTCTGAGGTCCCCAAGGCATCTGCATGTACTCTGGGGATACTGGATCGTTGTCCCTAGCTATTGGGTACAATGAAGGCTCACCACAAGGCACATCTTAAACATCCATACTTACAAGATTAACTTTCAGCATACCCACAAAACCCCACAATGGCTACATTCATAGCCTGAGCCAGTTTCAAATCTGAGGCTCCCTAGGAACTTTCAAATGCCCCCCTCCCTTAAGAGTCACGGAAGCTAGGGCCCAGAAGGACCAAGTGACTGAGTCAAGGTCAGAAAGCCAGTCAAATAGAGCAAAGATTCTGACTAGCCTATTTGACTGTAAAGCCCATGGTACCTCATTGCCTCAGGCAGGCCTTCAATCAAACACACAGCTAATTAACACATCCTCTATGGTGTACATAGTAAGTGCTCATTATTCACCTGCCAATTAATAAGCAAAAGTCAGGAGATGCAAAGATCTCTAGAGAGGTCAGTCACATCACTGGCCTTTGTACACAAAGCAGGGAGCTGGGCAGAGTCACTACCTTTGCCTCAAAACACAGCAGGGCAGTTCCCAGGACCAAGTGGTTCTGAGGACCAAGCCATGCACAGGTGCATCATGGGAGACTTTAATACCCTTCTTGTTATCTAAGTATAACCAGTAGCTCTGTGAACATGCGGAGACTCCCTTCTCAGCAAAGACTCAGTCACCCTTCAAGTTTTCACTTGGGCGTCATCCTTCAGAAGGTGGGTGGGGCTTTCAGACACAAGGGTCCTCCCTCCTGAGCATCCCCTGCCCCCTGGGCTGACATGAGCACTAGGGATAAGGACCAGAGCAGCACCTGCTCACTGACTTTCTTATACATGTGCGTGTGTGTATGCACACTCCTATGTGTATGTGTGTGCATGTATGTGTGCATGTGTGTATGCACACTCCTATGTGTGTACGCACACTCCTATGTGTATGTGTGTGCATGTGTGTATGCACACTCCTATGTGTATGTGTGTGCATGTGTGTATGTGTGTATGAGTGTATGCACACTCCTATGTATGTACACACTTCTATATGTATATGTATGTCTGCATGTACATCCTATTGTATGTGTGTACACACTCCTATGTGTGTGCATGTGTGCATGTACACTCCTATTTATGTGTGTGCATGTGTGTATGCACACTCCTATGTGTATGTGTGTACATGCTCCTAGGTGTGTGCATGTGTCTATGTGTGCATGCATACTCCTATGTGTGTGTACACACTCCTATGTGTATGTGTGTGTATGTGTGTATACACATTCCTAGGTGTGTGTGCATGTGTCTGGATCTCAATGGCAGCTGTCTTTCTCAATTGCTCTCCACATTATTTTGTTGTTGTTTGTGAGATGGGGTCTCACTCTAGCCCAGGCTGACCTGGAACTCACTCAGTAGCCCCAGGCAGATTTTGAACTCACAGCAATCCTCCTACCTCAGCCTCCTGACTGCAGGGGTTAAAGGTGTACCCCACCACACCCAGCCCTCCATCTTATTTTTTGAGATGGGTCTCACACTGAATGGAGAGCTACCAATTTAGTTAGACTAAGAAGCCAGCAAAAACTAGGGACCCTCCTGTCCCCACCTGCCTGTACTAGGATTCAAAGCATGTGTCACCAGGCCCGGCTTCTCACTTGGCCCCCCCACCCCCCGTTGGAATCCCTACTCTACAGATGAAGAGGCAGAGGGGAAACAGAGAAGGACCTGCTTGAGGTCGCAGCCCTGGTCAGTGCTGGACCTCGAGTCCAAGCCCTTCTGTATAACCTACACTTTCCTCCTCTGCGTTGGCCTGCGAGCCCCCTAGGGTGAGCATGAGGTGGGATTCATCTCTGGCCTTGGAGCAACCATGCAGCAGGTTCTGTTTAAAGACCTGCTAGCTCACTAGCTAGTGGGCTAGTTAGGTTCCTGGGCCCATTTAAAATGAAGAAACTGAGGCCTCATGTGCTCTGTACTTCCTCATCTTGGGCAGACACCAGCCTTCCCAGGGGCTATAACTGTGGGATCCTAGACTGAGGACTGCTCCGTGGGATTCAAGAATATGCAGGCATAGCTGGTGGCGGGTAGGCAGCAGGCACTGTCTTGTAAACACAATGTGTGGCATGGTGTAGCAAAGTTAAAGTCCTCTGAAATAAACATCCTGATGACAAAATAAGGCAGGCAGCCCTTCATGGTCCTGTTGCCTTGAGGCTCACTGGCTTTTCAGAGGTGCTGAAGGCAGGTGTGTGGGCTGCTCTTCACCAGGAGAGACCCGACCTGGTGAGGAGTTGACGTCTGTTCCCAGGCTCAGGTGGTGGAGCTGAGTGCTTTCGCCCTTCAGCTGTGAGAGAATCATGAGTGCCTAGTGCCCCCTGGTGGGGAGGCGAGGTGGCCCAGGCTCTGGCGTGTGAGCAGAACTCTGATGGGGTCCTTCCTGGTCACTCTCACCACCATGGCCTCATCTCCAGCCTCCAGATTCAGCATAGCTCCTCTGGTTCAGATCTCAAAGCTTCCCAGTGATCTTTTAGAACACAGGTACCCTTCCCCCACCGAGACCCTGAAGTGTCCCAGTATCCTGAGCACTGGGCCCCAATTCCTCACGGCCTAAGCCTAACGTAACTTCTCCAGACTTCCCCTGACCCTTCCTCAACCACATCCAAGGGGTCTCCCACCTCTTGCAGCGCTGAGCTTCCTTGCTTCTCTGAGTTCTCACAGGCTGCCTCCTCCACTGGGGCATCTGTCCCCTTGTCCCCAGGTGACAGGCCATCTCTGGCCCTCTAGGCCCTGATTAAATGTCACCATGTGGGCATCCCCCTCTGCAGGCTCCCAGATCCCAAAAGATGTCCCTGTGGAACCCTGCTGGGCAGGCATTCTTCAGAGAACAGGTCTTAGAGCACCTCAGGACAAGTGCCAACAGGTACTGGATGGCCTGGTGGCCCCAAATGCCAGTGCCTTGAGCACACAAGCCCTGCCCTACTGCCAGACCCTCCTTACTTACCATAGATCTTGAAGGCGTAATTGGCCTTGAGCTCTCGGGGTGCCGACTCACAGAGCACAGAGAACATGTCCACAAAGTCATTGAAGGTGAGGTTCCCATCACCTTCCTCAGAGAAAGCCTCCACGATTCTTTCCTTGAAGGGGTTCTCCTGAAGAGAAGAGTGCAGCTGTCACTGCAGGGAGGCAGATGAGCGAGGGGGGGGGGGCTCTACAGATAACCTGTGTGTGGTATTGGACAAATGACATAACCAGGTCCCTCTGAGACTGTTGCCCTGTCTGCAAAGTGGAACGGTGACCATACCCACTTGTTGGGTTGCTGGAGGATTCATCAGGCGCACAAGGCATTGGTCCCTCATGTCACAGCAGATCCTCAGGTGGACCTAGCAAGCTGAGCAGAGCCTGTGTGCACAGGAGGCCCTGCTTCACTGAGACCAAAGTGCCACCTGTCCCCCTGCCCAGAGGAACACACATGGGCTCCTGCCTGCTTCCATGTACAAGGGTCTGGCCCTGGTTAGAGAACACAAGAGCCCAGGCAAGCCCTCAGCTCAGGCCAATTCAGGACAGGCTGGTGAAAATGGAAGGACAGACCCCAGTCAGATAACTGGACAAACACAAGCAGCAAGTTTTGATGTCAGGACTGTGGGCACTCAGCCCTTTGAGTTCTAGAAAGATCACTGGGCAGCTTTGAGATATGAACTGGAGTAGCCAGGTACAACCTGTGTGGCACACACTGCCTCTACTCCTTCCTGTTATGCCAAATCCCGCAGGAATCATCTATTCCAATCTGCGAGCCCAGGTCAGCCCTGTAGGCTTGGAGACAAAGCCCTGGTTCCCGTCAATGAATGCCTCGCACTGACCATGACCTTCAGCCTGGCCTCCTACTCTCTGTAGTCCAAGACCAAGCCTGGACTCATCATCTCTCAGGAGGGAGGTCATCTAAAGTGCAGGCCCAGGGATGCTGGGTGTGCTGGTTTAATTCAGGGGTCCCCCATCAACTCATGTGTTCTGAATGCTAGGTCCCCAACTGATGGCAATTTGGGAATTGGAGCCTCCTAGAGGAAGTGTGTTTCTGGGGGCAGGGTTATGGGTGTTCTAGCCAGCTTCCCTTCGCCGCGTTCGGCACACTCTCCTGCTGCAGCACAGGTGATGCCTAGCCTCTGTTCAAATCATCCTTTCCCCTGCCATCATGGAGCTTCCCCCTCAAGTCTGTAAGTTCAAAAAAGAAACAACTTTCTTCCCATCAGCTGCTTTTGGTGGGGTGCTTTGTGCCACCAGCAACGTGAAGCCCTGTGACACACACGAGTATTACTCTCATCTCACCATAAGCCATACATCCCAGGCTTAGAGTCAAAGTCCCACAGCACTGAGGAGTTTGCTTAAATGCCTTCTTACTGTGGAGTGTCCTTAGCATATCCTCAAGAAACACCCAATGTGGTCAGGCATGGTGGCGCACGCCTTTAATCCCAGCACTCAGGAGGCAGAGGCAGAAGGATCACCATGAGTTCAAGGCCAGCCTGAGACTTCAGAGTGAATTCCAGGTCAGCCTGGGCTAGAGTGAGACCCTACCTCAAAACAAAACAAAACAAAACAAAAAGCATCTGAGAGAGCGGGCAGCAGCCCAGGTCACTCCACACAGAGGCACCTCTGAACCTCCCTTCCCCCACCCTGTAGCTCACACTGCAGATGAGGACACTGAGACAGAGAGCTGCAATGGTCTGCTCAAGGCCACACAGCCATAATGGTGGAGCCAGGGTTGAGCTGGGACCCAGGCCTCTGCTGCATGCACACCCCACCAGACATACCCGGAGCTCAGGCATCTGGATGATGAGGCTCATGGGCACGTGGACGATGGGGCTCTTCCTGTAATCCATCGGCACGAGGTTGGGAGCCAGCTCATAGAACCGTGCATGGAGCCTGCAAGAGAAGCAGATAACAAGCACTGGAAGGTGCTACCTGAGCCCTGTGGCCCAGTGCTGCCCTGCCTGGGCTCAGGAAAACCCAGGATCCAGTAAGGGACCAATAGGGGGCTGTCTGCTCTGTCCAGGGGGTGCATGGCTTAGAGAGAGCCAGGGGTCCAGATCTCTGTGCTGATGAAACAATTGTCCTGGCCTTCCTTGTTTCCAACACACATACACATTCCACCACTCCCCTCACTCCTGGAGCCAACAAGTAGATCTCTTGTTACCCCCTCTGGGCTCTCTTTAGGGTGTCATACTTCTGGCACTGTGCTGGACATGGTCACCTTACTTAACCTCTTCCCTATCACTGTGCAGACAGGTGCATTGTGACTCACCCCAGTTTACAGCTCAGCAAACTGATGGCTCTGAGGCCATACAACTAGCATGCTTCAATGGCCATGGAGGAATCCAGAATAAACTCATAGTCACTCCTCTGCCTGCCCCAAGGGTGCATCCTTCAAAGGCCTGGCCCTGTTGCTTCCCTGGAGAGCTCTTGGAGCCCTCATCTCCTCCAGGAATCCTTGGGAATGGGCCCTCCACCACGTCCCTCGGCCCAGCCCTCCTCACTGAAGGCTCAGGTCCCCAGCTCCCATCCTGCCCTCCAGCTCTGTACTCAGACCTCCTGACATCACCTACTTGGAAGCCCCTTCCCCATCCAGTCCTCCTTTGTCTTGTGAAGGGCTCTGCCATTCCAGACAAGACAGGTACAAACTGCATTCAGATGAAACTGTCCATGAAGTGCTGTGGTGGGGGTGGAGTGGGGAGCAGGTGTAAGGGGCCTTGACTAGGGTCAAAGGTAGGCAACCTGCCCAAGGTGAGGGCCTGGATTGCTGGAGAAGGAATCAGGTAAGGTCCCACGTCTCCTGGGCCTCCCATCTACCTTAAAACCAAATCAGCCTGAGTCCTCTGAGGGACCCCATCCCAACACCCCCAGGTTCTCTCTTAGCATGGCCCTCAGTGCAGCCAACTCGACCCTCACTTGGGTCCCACCTGGCTCTCAAAGTCTGGAAGAGCTTTTAGACTTTGACTTCCATGTAAGGAGTGCTCACTCTGTGCTAAGCGCCTTACCAGCACTGTGTGGATTATTTTGCTCACTTTAATCCCAACCACTCTGAGAGGCAGACATCAGCTTCCCACTTTTCATGTGGAGAAACTGAGGATCAAGAGGTAAGGGCCTGTCCCTGCTGATCCAGCCAATGAGCAGAGGGGATGAGATTTGAATCCAGAACAGCACCTCTACGTAGAGCAAATGAAAGGCAAAATGCCACAAGCTAACTCTCCAGGTACATGTCTCTATCAAGGGCCTGAGGTCACAGGATACTCCATGGCTGGGGACAGATCTGAAGGGAGGAAACCCCAAAATCCCATCATTTGGGACAGAAAATGCCAGGGCCACAGGATTAAACGGGGACTCTCCACAGGAGGAGAACTGGGGATTTTTTCTCTGCTTCCTGCATTGAGGAAAATCTTGTCCTTTCTTACAGTCCCCAAATCCTGCAACAAAATGTGTATTTTGCAATTAATGAACATTTTTTTTGAGATAGGGTCTCACTATGTAGTTCTAGCTGGCCTTGAACAGCCAACCTTCTGGGATCCTGATAAGAGCCACTGTGTTTCTTTTTTTTTTTTTTGGTTTTTCGAGGTAGGGTCTCGCTCTAGTCCAGGCTGATCTAGAATTCACTATGTAGTCTCAGGGTGGCCTTGAACTCATGGTGATTCTCCCACCTCTGCCTCCCAAGTGCTGGGATTAAAGGTGTGCGCCACCACGCCTGGCTAGCCACTGTGTTTCTATGACTACATTTCTGACTAGACCTTGACATCTACACAGCTCTACATGTGCTAGGGGTAAAGCTGCTATGTTTTTGGAGGGTTGTTCATACCCCCAAAGTTATGGGGAACCCTGCAGCAGGAGCTTAAAGTCAGGCTGAGGTGGGAGTCTGCCTAAATTTCTCATTAGCTAGTGGGATAGCCTTGGGTAGGTAGGGTAATCATCAGAGGATAGTTTCCAACCAGCAATGGAGACTAGGCTACCCAACGGAGACCAGGCTACCATCTGTTCACTTGTGATGATTAGACAGGATGATGCTCATAAAACCACCTGGAGCTCAACTGTGGCTGTTTCTGTCCCGCCTTCTACCTGCCAGGGGCTCCCTGGAAGAGCTGGGCTTGGGAGAGGACCTGTGGGTGCTCCCACAGGATGAAGGTGTCTTGTGGGATGAGAAGAACAGATCTGTTCTAAAACAACTAAAATGATGCTAGATAATGTGTGTGTGTCCACTGAGTGTGAGCACACTTGTGCCATGGGGCACATGTGGCTAGCCCTTGCCTTCCACCTCTGGCTGGTTCCAGCTGTTGTTTACTGCTGTGCTCACTACGGAAAATGAAAAAAGCAGAATATACAGTATGATACGCTCTTAGAATTTTTTTAAAGGAATGGATTATTGATACATGCTTCAACATGATCTATTTGTTTTTCTTTATTAAGCAGAGAGAGAGAGACAGAGAGAGAGAGAGATTGAGAGAGAGATAGAGTACTAGGGCCACCACCTTGCAGGTCTGGCTTATGTAGGTCCTGGGGAATTGAACCCAGGGCCTTAGACACTGGGGGCAAGTGCCTTAACCGCTGAGCCATCTCTCTAGCCCACTCTTAGAATTTTTAATATTAATGCTACTCTCACTCTTGGCTTGAGAAACTTCTCTTTCCAGATGGCGGTGACCACTCGAAAGACTCAAAAGACACCACAGTGCTGAGAAGTGACAGTGGAGTGTCCAGCTCTGGGACATCTCTATCATACTTCCCAAGGCTCAGGGTCTATTGTGGAAGAGGTGATGGAAAGATCGCAAGAGCCAAAGGAAGGGGAGGACTGCTTACAACACAAAATGACCTTGATATTCATGCCTTCACAGTGCCTGATAATACCTACATATAATGGGAGGAAAAGATGATGACACCAAAACAAAACAGAGACTGATTGAGAGGGGGAGGGGATATGGGGGAAGATGGACTTGAAAGGGGGAAAGTAGAGGTGGGGAGGAAATTAATCATGATTTATTGTATATCATTATGGAAGCTGTCAATAAAAGTTAAAAAGAAGCCGGGCATGGTGGTGCGTGCCTTTAATCCCAGCACTCAGGAGGCAGAGGTAGGAGGACACAGTGAATTCCAGGTCAGCCTGGGCTAGAGTGAGACCCTACCTCGAAAAACAACAACAACAATAAAAAAGAAAGAAAGAAAGAAAGAAACAAACAAACAAACAAAGAGAAGAGAAGAGAGAAAGAAGAAACAGAGAATAGGTGCAACAAGGCTTCCAGTGAATTCTAGGTGAGCCTGGGCTAGAGTGAAACCCTACCTCAAAAAAAAAAAAATGGAGAAAATGCAGTGTATGTCTTTTTGTGATTGACTTACTTCAGTTAAGCAATAATGTCCTCAAGTGTCCACTTATGCTGTGGCTCAGTGGGTAAAGGCACTTGCTGTGCAAGCATGAGGACCTGAGTTTGAATCCTCAAAACTCACATAAAAGCTGGACCCAGTAGCAAGGGGCTGTAATCCAAGCCCTCCTATAAGGAGAGGAAAGGTAGAGACAGAAGAATACAGAAACTCACAGGCCAGCTCGCATGACATCTTCAAAGGCAAACAACGAAGAGACCCTGCCTCAAACCTGGAAGAAGGCCAAGGCCAACCTCTGAAAGCTGTTCTCTGACCTTCGGGTGGGCACACCATGGCATGCACATGCCCACATTCACACACAGTGCTGCGGTCAGCTTCTCCTTGCTTCAACAAGCATCAACCAGAAGCAGCTCGTATGAGGAAAGGGTTTATTTTGGTTTACAGACTTGGGGGGGGGGGAAGCTCCATGGTGGCAGGGAAAATGATGGCATGAGCAGAGGCTGGACATCACTTTCTCAGATGGACAAAAGCAGCAGGAGAGTATACCAAACACTGGCAAGGAGAAGCTGGCTGTAGCCCCCATAAGCCCACCCTAACAACACACCTCCAGCAAGGTTCCAATTGCAAAACTGCCATCAGCTGGGGATCAAGCAGTCAGAACACAAGTTTATGGGGAAACCTGAATCAAACCAGCACACATCATCCATACATATAAAAAGATTTTTTTAATTGAAAGTAATTTAAATAGATGGCACAGTTTTTAAAAGGCTGAAAAAAATAAACAATAAAGTAGCCATTGGGCAAACATGTGCTAACTGGACAAGCCTATCTCTGTTCAGACGGGAGTAAGGTGGGCTTGGGAGACAAAGGAGTGGAGGGACTAAGCTCTTACCTACAGGAAATAAAGAGGCTGAAAGGATGTGTTTGTGGGAAGGGGCAGAGGATGGAAGAGCTGTGCCCAGGGTGTAATCAGACCTACTGGGATGCAGGTCAGGGAGGAACTGGGACCTGGCTTGTGGTTATCTGTCACTGACCCAGGACTGCCGGGGAGCCTCCTGCTCAAGTTTCTTCCTCGCCATCTGGTCAGTACTCAGGGTGCAGCTTACCAAGGAAACCAGCAGTGGGTGGTGAAGGAGGGGACACATGCAGCCTGGGAGGAAGGCGAACCAGCTAGGCTGGATCTGGACAGCCCGGCCCTCACACTGACTTGCTGCTGTGCACCACTGTTCCCCTCGTCCTCCCTGGACCTCAGCTGTGCAGCTAGATCTGACATGAAAACACTGGGGAGGGCTTGCCTGCCAGGGGCTGCGGTCAGTGACTATTGTGTGGTGCAGTACTCCAAGAAAGACGGCTGCTGCTGGAGATGGAGAGATGGCTTAGTGGTTAAGGTGCTTTGTCTGCAAAGCCCAACAACTCAGGTTCTATTACCCAGTACCCAAGTAAGCCAGATGCAAAGTGGTGCGTGCATCTGGAGTCTGTTTGCAGTGGCTAGAGGCCCTGGTGCACCCATTCTCTCTCTCCCTTTGTAAATAAATAAAATCTTTTATTTTACTATTATTATTATTATTTATTTATTTATTTTGGTTTTTCAAGATAGGGTCTTGCTCTAGCACAAGCTGATCTAGAATTCACTCTATAGTCTCAGGCTGGCCTCGAACTCATGATGATCCTCCTACCTCTGCCTCTCAAGTGCTGGGATGAAAGGCTTGAGCCACCACACCCAGGCCAAAAATATAAAAATAAAAAAATCAGCTATATCAGACTCCAGATTGGGTCTGTCTATGTCCCATGAAAGGAGAGGGGCAGAAAAAGACCCTAACTTGAGTTCTCAGGTAAATCCCGCACCAGCTATGGGTGATGAGGCACAATGTCCTCAGTGGGGCAACAGAGGATATGGACAAGGACTCAGAGAACCATGGGGAGTTCATGAGCCTTGCTGAGACCTTTCAATGGAGCTGCGTTGGGGTCTCCATGCTCCCGTGAGTACCCCTTACCCTTGCTCTGCCAGAAAGCCCAATGGACTCATTGGCTCACAAGGGAAACTGCTACAATCGGTCTTTAGTTTGTAGGGGGTGGCCTGTCTGGGGGAGCAAACATGTCATTTTCTCCACAGAAGAATTCCCACAACAGTGACACGAGCCTCTGCTGGAACCAGAGAGCAGGCTGGAGAAAAGAGAAGGGGCTGAAACTGGAAAGGAGCCACGAGCCCGTGCTGGCTCTTCCAGGCATTGCTAATACCCTACCCTACCTTCTCTGAGGTAGACAGCAGGGCCACAAAACTCCAGCACAACACTGTCACCTGGCCCTCCCAGCCACAGGGCCTGTGAAGAAACAGCCCCAGCAAACACTACTGTCCCAATGTTGACTCAGAAGATGCCACCTAAGGAAGACTGACTTCAGGGTTCAGCTCCAGGGAGACTTTGCCCCCCACCCCGACCACTTTGTAGAGAAAGCACCAGATCTGGCCCCGTGGGTCCCCTGAATGCTAACCCTCTGGCCTGGCCAAAAACAACCAATGACAAACAGGCAGGGGCATCCAGCTCTGGGGGAGGGGGTTCCTCCATCTCTTTTAGGACCTTACACTGGGCTTTTCTCTGGTGTTGAAGCTACCAAGGCTGGTGTGATGAAGGTCACGGAGCTGTGGGCAGCCAAGAACCCCTCCTCAAATGCTCACAACTGCCTGGAACCCTTCGTTTGCCAATGGGTCAGGGACACCTACAAAGACCTATCCTATTGACTCAAGTCTTGGCAAGGTTCCACTTCTCCCAAGGGCAGACCAGTGGGGGAGGGGTAGGAGGATGCGGGTTTGAATCTTTGCCCTCGCTGCTCCCCAGCCTGGACCTTTCCTATGCCCAGCCTCTCGTCCTTCACCACACACTCACTCACTGGTGGCTAAGAGGCACCACGCTGGGTGGGAGGTTTGGGTAGGGAATTGCTACTGAATACACAAATCTACGGAGCACCAGTTGGCTATCAGAGCACCATGAGGTTGAGCTCCCAAAGGTGGTGGTGAGCTTTGGTGGCCAGAATGGAAATGCTGTGTCTCAGGGGACAAGCAAGGGCTCGGCATCTATAAAGCAGGGCTTGGGGTGTTGGAAATGCCCCTTAATAAACAATGAATGTGGTAAAACAGGGAAGAATCCAGAACTCCGGAGGAAACATATCATGTGGGCTAGTCCCAAGGTCATACCCCCACACCCCTCGGCAGTGCCAGCACCCCACTTATCAGAAACTGAGACTCCAGAGGGTGAACCCCTTCGAGCCTACAGAGCCCAAGCTCTGAGGATGTGGAGCACAGCCCAAGTCAAAGGCCAGGTATGGGGGCCCTACCCCTCACCCAGCCACCCAAAACAAAGTCGATGGGCAGGCTGGACAGAGGACACTGTCCGAGCAGAGTGGTCAAGACGGAGGCAAACAGCAACAGCTCTCTCAGGAAACTGCATCGGGCTCTAGCCCCAGCCTCTACCCTGGTTCATTGATCTCCAGGGAAACTGACCCCGAGACTGTGCTAGCTTTTAGTGACACCTGATAGCCGGGGCACAGGGACCCAGCAAGGGCTGTGGGCACGTTTCCTGGCATTCTGTGATGCCTGCTCACTGGTTCTGAGACTGACAGTCCTGGCATCCTTCCCCATAACCCACAAGGCCAGGAGACCTCTTATAGAGGGCTCGGGGTGGTGGACATGACCTTGGCTTTTGGACATACCTGAAATGACAGGACATCAGAGACTCAGGGCCTCTTAGCCTAACAGATGGGGGCTTCCTGTGGTAGCAGGCTCCCAAACAGAGAAAAGCTGGAGACCTGGAGTCAGAGTCTAGGTCTCCAGACTGGCTGTGTGATGAGGGCCAAGTTGCTAAACCCCATTTGTAAAGAGGACAGCAAGATTCTTCTGTTACAAGGTCACAGTGAGGACTGAGTGAGAATATGCCTCAAAACCCTTCACCCCCGAGTCCAGCATGCGGCTGAGGTCTGAACTTGGGTCTTGCAGGCATCCCACCCAGGGTCCACAGCCCCACCCCCAACCGCAGAGAGGTGGACCAGAAACCACACTTACTTGAGGATGTCCTTCTTATTGAAAAAGGTGCAGTCCTGTGGAAGGAAAACATATCCATGGAGGACGAAGCAGCCTCAGCTTCCTGCCTCCCTCAGAGCCTCCCAGAAAGCCCCACCCAACAGCCATGGACTAGGGGCAGAAGACTCACTCAAACCCTCACCATGCTGACTGATTCTAGTGGGTTCAGAAAATGTCTCCAACAGTTTTTTGTTTTTTTTTTTTTTTAAGGAAGATCTTGCTCTAGCCCAGGCTGATCTAGAATTCACTATATAGCTTCAGGGTGGCCTCGAACTCATGGCGATCCTCCTACCTCTGCCTCCCGAGTGCTGGGATCAAAGGCAAAGGTGTGTGCCACCACACCTGGCTCCTCTGAGCTGAGCCTAAGAAACCCGTGCATGGGTGGAGTAAGGCTGGTGGCACATTTGGAGTGCGCAAGGAGCACGTGGCTATGGCAGACTTGGGGGCCAGTGGCTGAGGGAATTCCAGAGACCACGCAGGAACAACAGTGGCTCATACCCCACTCCAAGCCTTATGTCTATGGCTGATGTACTCAGTGGCCACAGGCATCATCCCTGCAGTCAAGAGATGACAGTCCAGGCATATGACCTGAGGTCTGAGGTCACACTGAGGGGCAGTGGCAGAACTGAGGGCCTGGGGTCTGAGAAGGAGACTGGGGAAGGAGAAGGTGGACAGAAAGCATCTGGACTCTTCTCAGAGGGCTGTCTGTCTAGACGAGCTCTCTGCTCATGGCCTGTGAGTCTTTGAGAATGGTTACTATGCCAGGCTTGGGTGAGACCAAGGCGAAAAGGACACAACAGTCTCTAGATGCCACCCATGAAGGTACAGGGCATCTCTGTTTACCCGCTGCTGTCTGCCTCTGCCCCTGCCCATGTCTGCAGCACGAAGGAAGAAGGCCTCAGACTCTCCACAGCCCAGGGCCCATGGGGCCTCCTGAGGCCAGATGCTGAGCAGAGCTGCTCTGATGAGGGGCAATGGCCGCAGCCCAGGATGCAGACAGCCAGGCGGCTCTGGAAGACCTGAAGCCTCGAGATGCCCGTGCGATCGGATTGCATGTTGAAGAGGGCCAAGAGAACGCCCTTAGGAAGTGCGTGCCGGCTAGGGTTTCCTTTGGGTGCCTCAGCGTAAGCGAACAGGAGGAAGTTGGAAGGGATTTCCAGGTCCCCTGTAGCCCAAGTCTGTCCTGAGCCAAGTCTGCCCCCTCGGACATAGATGGAGGATTCCACGCTGCTCATCTTGGAAACACAGGGGCTTCTCCTGAGGGGCTTTGCTTTCCCCCACAGCTCCTCCGTATGGACTGAGGCTGAGAATCAGCAGCCCCATTTATGAATCAGCACAGATAGACAGAAACCTCGCAGCTGTCCTTGGAGACCAGGCAGGCAACAAAGGCATCCTGGCTGACCCTTCTAGGAACAGACTGTCTCATCAGAGCTCATAGTGCCATCTGAAGGGGCACATGAGGAGGGCTAGGACTCTACTAACTAGCCTGGAGGGGCTGTCACAGAACTGGAGTAGGGGAGGACCCAGCTCTACCATCCTATCTGGTTTCCTACAAACACTTTGGGATAGAAAGGAAGTGTACAAGGCTGGCATGATGGCACACACCTTTAATCCCAGCACTTGGGAGGCTGAGGTAGGAGGGTTCGATTCCCCAGTACCCATGTAAAACCAGACACACAAAGTGGCACATGAGTCTGGAGTTCATTGGTAGTGGCAAGCGACCCTGGAGTGCCCACAGTGCCCACACTCACTTTCTCACACTCTTCCTCTCTCTCAGCTAAAAAAGAATAACATTTTTAAAAGCTACTCAATGATTCCAAAGCCCAGTCCAGGTTGAGAACTACCTCAAGTCAGCACACGATTACCATGGACCTTGCATGAATTAAGGAGCCATTCTAAATAGTTTCATTTCATCTTCACTATCCTGGAGGTGGGGAGGTAGGAATTACCTCCTATTTTACAGATGGGAAACTTGAGGCTCAGGGAAACTAGCTCAGGAGAATTAGTGCCTCGGGACTCTGGTAATGGTCAACAGGACAGGCAGGGCTTTTCTAGTAGAATCCTAGAGGTCATTCATGTTAAGACTTGACTCTACCTCCAGGCCTATGGGCCTTCCATTCCCTCATCTGAAGTGCCCCCTCCCCACTCTGGGTCAGAAAGGAAGCATACAGGTCTTGACCCAAGGGACCCCTCCTCATTCCCTCTCCCTCTCCAAAGCTCAGGGGCTCTGTGTAGCATTAGACTCCAACCTCCTACATGCCTGGCTTCCTGTGGCAGTGGTCAGGGGCTGAGCTTCCGCTGCCCCAGCCGGAGGGAAGGCTGTTTCTTCTCTAGCTTTGTCAGCCCAGCCTGGGAACTGCCCCACCAATCACCACACAGCTAGGGGTGAGGCTCCAGAGTGATCTTAGCTGATCCCCATGAATGACCATCCTATGACACAAACACAGCTGGACTGATAGGAATTGGGGAAGTTTTTGTTTTTTAGGTTTTTGAAGGTATGGTCTTACTCTAGCCCAGGCTGACCTGGAATTCGCTATTTTACCTCAGGATAGTCTCAAACTCTGTTTTTTAAAATATTTATTTATGAGAGAGAGAGAGAGAGAGAGAGAGAGAGAGAGAGAGAGAGAGAGAGAGAAAGGTATGGGTGCATCAGGTCCTCTTGCCACTGCAAATGAACTCAAGATGCATGCACCACTTTGTGTATCTGGCTTTACGTGGGTACTGGAGAACTGAACTCAGTCCATGAAGCTTTGCAAGCAAGCGCCTTTAACTGAAGAGCCATCTCCCCAGCCCAGGAATTCACATTTTAGAGGTGAAAACATGCCTAGAGCAGGACGGTGGTTTGCCAACACCTACAACAACTGCCCAGTTACAAATCAAACCTAGGACTTTAGCATCCCTATGTAGATAGAGTTCTCTGCCCTCCCAGAGGTCTGCCTTGTGCCTGTGTTCATTCATTCATTCATTCAAAAACATCCTCAAGAACCTCATCTGTACCTGGACTGGTAGACAGAGACTTGACCCATCAGGAACCATTCTGTGGCCACAGGAGGGACTGGAGAGGTGTACGTGTCACAGGCCCACTGAGTACTCCCAGGTGAACTGAACAGGATAAGGTCAGGGTGTCCTTCCCAAAGAGGAGGACCAGGGATTGGGGAGATAGCTTAGCAGTTATAGGTACCTGCTTGCAGAGCCTGCTGGTCCAGGTTTAATTCCCCAATACCTACATAAAGCCAGATGCACCAAGTGGCTCTTGCATCCCTGCACTGGGGAAGCTGAGGGACAGCAGAGAGCTGGAATGGCTAGAGGAGCATGGTGGGTTCTGAAAAAAATAGTGAGGCCTGTCTGGAGGTATGATGGGTCCTGGGGATGGATGTACAATGCAGAGGAGTGGCCCAGGCAGTAGCCTGAACTTTGAGACTGAGTGACATCTAGGAACCGGAGAGGGGGCACCTTGCCTTGGGACAGGAGGACTGTCAGGCTAGGAAGTCCCAGGAAATCTGG